>JAVDBV010048293.1:0-12278 GCA_032619315.1 Piper longum | reverse complement strand
GGTGACGGGGTGGAGGGCAGGGAGAGGGTGGCATTCTCGTAATTAAAAATTGACTCGAGTCCGACTCGAATATAAAATAATAATTAATTCAAAATAATTTAAAAAAATCCAAAAAATATTAAAAATATAATAAACTATAATACACATAATAATATCAAAATAACATCAATATATTATTTTTATATATTTATGTTATAAATTGTCAATATATATTTTTATATAACCAATTCGGACCGATTTCGATTTCGATTCCGATTCCGACGGATTCCTGACCGATTCAAAAAAACCGATTTTTGGCCGATTCAAACCGATTCCGATTCCGATTCCGATTCCGATTCCGATTCCGATTCATTGAAAAACCGATTCCAATTCTGATTCCGATTCCTGCAACCATGGTGTGTAGGCTTCTGAATATTTATGGGTACGCTTAGATGCAGGTTGCGCACGATGTGCCTGCTTCAATCCGGGTCGAGGACGCGGTTTGGCTTTCCTGTCGTATACCGAGTCAATTTGAATTCGATCAGATCGTTGGGTAGTGGGAGGTGGTCGCGAACTCGAACAAAATAAATAGGCTTGGCAAACTTGCTTAGGCGGGTGGTGCAGTGGCGCCTTTGGTGGATCCGGCGACGGTGTTTCTGGCAGCTAAGGCTGGTGGCAATCGCCCAAATTAGTAGATATCTAACTAGTAAGAGGCTTGGAGGTAGTCTGATAGTTTGTGGTAGCACTGGTTAGCGGCAATGATGATGGAAAGTTCCAGCATAATTGATTTTCGGCCAAGCTCTGTTGCAGTTTTCCGGCCAATGTGGTGGCCTAATGCAACTGGTAATCTATTTTGGTTTGTACTTGAAGACAAGAGCGATCGATTGGATGCAACGGCTTGTCCTGTGGTGGCTCCAGTCAGTTATACAAAGGCTGGAATAATGACCACATGCTATTGTTGCACTGCTCGGGCGGGCCTATTTTGGGTTGTTTTCTAGCAATTGGTGGCTCTTCTGGCGGCGAATCTCGACTTGGGTTTGTTTATAGTATTGAGGAGAGTCTGGTGGCAGTGTTGGTCCAGAGGTCACCTGGGTTGGCCATATGTTCACCGAGATGGTGGCTACTTGATGATGTATTCTACTACTACACTACTCGGGCTAGAGTTTTCTGGGCTGCTTTTCGACGACAACAGGCTCTTCCAATAGTATGTCTTTGTTGGGATTTGTTGTTGGCTATGAGGGGAACTAAGTGGAGATAGTTTCTAGGTATCTGAAGGCCTTGGCTATCCGGATGATGGTCTACAACTCTGTTGTTCGGTGGACGTCACCACTTATAGCAAGGACTTCTCTCGGCTTTATCCTTCGAGGGCCACTATCAACTGGATCTTGTTGAGGGCACTCCTACCTCTAATCTAATTGGGTTGGGGGTCACCGGAGATGGATCTTTGGCGAGGGGCTCCTCCCCTTTATTCTTCCTTTCCTGCTCCTTCTTCTCCTAGCAGAAACGTCGAGCCTCCCACTTTAGATTCCTCCAACGAAGCTTTCGGCTAGGTGGTGTTGGGGAGCACGCCAAGGTTGGCAATAGTGGGTTGGGGGTCACCGGAAAGGTTCTCCAGTGAGGGCTCCTGCCTTTCTTCTCTCTCTTTATCTACTTCTTTCTTCTTCTTTTTTTCCTTCAATTCAACGAGCCCCCCATTCTCTTTCACTATTTTGGTGTTTATAAATGTACAAGGGAGTTTTTAAGTTCTAAAATTTAAAGCCTCAAAATCCTCACCAACCTTTCTTATCCTTTCTTTCTTCTTTATCTTCTTCCTTGAATTTTTGGAACCACCGTATATAGTTTCTGATAATTTACCAACTCGTCAAAAACTCTTTACTTATGTCTCATACTCGCCCAATACTTAACCTTACCGTCTTCTCCTTCCTTTCCTACTTGCACAAAATTTCTCTTACATTTCCTACTCGCCCAATGCTCAATATTAGTCAATAAAATTATTTAAAATAAGTATTTTTAACTATTATATCCCCTTAAATTAAAACAATTAGAGTTTTTTTGCTCTCATTGTGTTTTAGGTTTTTTTGTGTTGTGGTCAATTTTGGCGTCACAATAATTTTATGACCCATTAATATTAACCTAATTTGAAATTATTGATATTATTTAATTAAGAAAGTGTTTTAGTATAATTCTGCCCAAATTAGAAATCTTAAAAAAATCTTGCTTTAAATAGTTTAATGGGTTCATTAATATCTACCTAATTTGAAATCATTACTATTATAATTTAAGTAGAAAAACATTGGAGTATAATTCTACGTCAATTAAAAAGCATTAAAATATTGATGAATTTTAATATATTTAGAATTATACAACTTAAAATAAATCTTGTATTTCATATACTTATTATTATTATTATTATTATTATTATCAGTATTATTATTATTATTATCATTATTATTATTATTAATAAAAAATCGTTGAAGTATAATTCTACCAAATTATGAATTTTAAAATATTAATAAATTTAATAATTAAGCTATTTGAATTAAAATTATTATTTAATATACATTTTGATGTAGATTTTAGAAATTTCAATTAATTAATCAATTAATTATATAAAATAAATTTCATATAATTATTAAAATTTTCAGTTATTAAAATTAAGATTACTTTTTAATGTTTAAATGCAACTATGTTTTTTGTTAAATTAAATAAATAATAATTATTTTTATTTAAAAAATAATATAATAATATTTTTTGAAATTAATTTTGTACATTTTTAATATATGCTATATTTATAAGTTATAAATGAATCTCATGCATCGTACAATTTTATGGCTAGTTATATATTATAATTTAGAATTTAAATTTAAAAATATTAATATAATTGTTTTATAATAATTTCGAATTGATTTTAATGAACAAGAAAATTTTAAATATATTTAGAACAATTGTGTATTAAATAAATATTTACGATATTTGTATTCCGAACTACTTTGTATTTCTTTATATATTGTTAATTAAATTAAAAGTTATAGCACATTGAAAATGATAAAAATTTTATATATAACTTTAGCTAATTACATAACATTTAGGTATAATTTTGGTGATAAAAAATTGAGGGTTTGAATGTTTTTTTGTGAAAGAGAATTAGACATCTAATAATGTAAATATTTAGCTTTGATCATAAAAAAATAATATTTATCAGAAATTTTCAACTAAGAATTTACGATTGTGTTTTACTAAGTTTTCAAATTATTAAATTATTATATATTTATTTATCATACTCTATTTGAAATTTAAAAGGGGAAAATTTTATGTTTTTTAATGTTATATATTTTAATTTATTTTTTTAACAAAATGTTAAAAAAAATGTCAGACATGTCTAATGTTGTTGTATAGTATAGGTGGATAAATTCTTTTTGCTTCTCTTTCATTCTAAATTTTGTCTGACGTGTGGTTATTTTTGGGCTCACACTTAATAATTTATTAATAATAAAAATCTATTAATGAATAAAAACTCAAAATATTGTATTGATGTGGAAATTATAACGCAAGTGCACGTGTCGAATCAAGTAATAAAAATGATAAGAAAATATTATCCCACGAGGAATTAGTAGGAGAAATTCTCAATTACCAAAACTAATTTAATTAATTATACTTAAATAAAAAATAAAATCTAATAATGATTTAATTATGAATTACAACTAAATTAATCTAAAATTGCAATATTTAAATAATAAATTGATTTGAAGACGACAAACTTATGATTTTTAATTTTACTTAGTGTTATATATGATTAAAATTATAATTTTTACTTATGAATTGTAGATTCGAACCATTAACCACGGGAATTAATTATTTATGATATCTTTTAGATTCACTATAAACTTATCATTCAAACCCAACTTCTATATCTTTATGAAATTGCGTATGCAAAATGATACATTAAGTTCTACCTTTAACAGTTACACAAGACATACGAGTATATTTTTATCTCATATGTAAATCACCTAAAATAGATGAAAAAATGCTATTTTATTTAATGACAAATCTAATCTTTCTATCTCTAGACAAGATTAAATCTCTAAATCAATTAATAGGTGGTCAATCTAATGATAGTATTAACGAATATAATAAAATAGATGATCCAAAAATACAATCACATAAATAAAAATTAATAACCTTTATTAATTCATGCACTAAGTTTCATTGAAAATCTTAAAAAAGAATTTACTCCATAGAATATTCAAATAAACCCAAGAAATTCATATGTGATAAGAAAGACATCATTAATCACAATGAAAAATAAATCAGAATAAAGAAAAACTATTTTGGAGAAAACATTTTCTTCTTCTAATCTAATTCTTTCGTCTTCCTTCTCTCTTTTTCACCGTCTCTCGGCCGTCAAGAGTTGTTGTTTTTTTTAAACCTGATTTAGTTTATAAATGACCCAGCAAAAGATTTTAAATGGGCCCACCATGCAACAGTACCCGGGTCGCTACAGTAACCGGGCGACTCAAAAATTACTTTTTCGCCTGATTTCTTTTCAAATTTGTTCCGGATCGTCTTCTAACTCTTGTACCTTAAAAAAACAACATTAATTAACACTCTTTACACCAAAATCACAATGATTTCTCTCATTATTAATAATAAATAATATACTCTTAAACTAATAAAACTTAAGTAAAAATAACTCGAAACATGACAAAATTCAACATGAAATGTAGAGAATAATAACTATTTTACAGAGTTATCAAGTATGCTTAAATCTCTATTGGTATTGATCATCTTCTTTTTCTCCTCTATAATTATTTACAAATAATTAATAAATCTAATGTTTATAAGACAATTATACAAACTTATAAAAATTTGATAAACGTCATGTATAAAAATGTGATAAGCATGTCATTTGATAAACATGATTACATCAACTTATAAAATAAAGTATACAAAACTAATAAATATGATGTCAACCTTTAAGATAATCACGCTAAATTAATAATATAAACTATATTCATAATTAATTAATTATTAATTTGATTTTAAATATTAATAATATGGACTTTTAAAGAAATTTTATTAATTATTTATTATATCGGGGCAGTTGTGGTCTCCCAAGAAGGTCGTGCTAATTTAAACATCTAAATAATTAGATATTGATATCTAATTAATTATATATAATTAGTAATTATATCTTGTCAACAAATGTTATTACAAAATTCTAGATAAACAGACGTGCACAAGTTATAGCTGATCGAACGTTATAGAACACAATAATTGAATTTGTAAGATATATTGACGTCGTTATCTATATTGTTTTGGTTTTGATTGTTTATGATATGTTATTATCTTGATATCTAAGAGCATGCATAAGCTTAAATTCTCAAATTTATATTTAATTAATATAGTAATAAGTTAAGAAAATAATATTAAAAAATATTTATTTCTTATGACACACCCAAATATTTCTTATCATCAAAATTAAAGCATAGCCAGTGGCCACATTATCAATATTTAATTATTTACTAACGTTATAATTTAAGGGGTGCAAGTGATTATTATTTAAAAATAGGGTTGTAAGTGTTCATAGGCGACCGAACGGTGCCCCCTACTTACTAGACCAACTTGCTGTAACAATTCTATAAACACCTAAGGAAGACATGGTAAACAGTAATTTTTTAAAAGCAAGGGTGTAAGTAATATTTTGTATAAAAATAAGGAGTGTAAGTAATTTTTACTCTTTAAAAAGTGGTCACTTACAGTACACACCTTTGGATTCTAACATGTTAGTAATTAGGTGGTTAAATATTGATGATGTGGTTGAAGTTAGGTCATGTTTTAACTTGATTATGAGATAAATTTTGACACATCATTAAGAAAAAATAATTTAAAACTATTTTCTTAACTTATTATTGTATTTATTAAATAAAAATAATATTAATAAATAGTTAACTAATGGTGATAAAAATATAGATAACTTTTACTTTTGAAAAAATGATGTTAAAGAATATTTTTTCTTGATGATGTATTGGAGTTTGCTATGTCATCAACTCATTTTTTTCCAATAATCAATATTTAACCATTTATTATCGTTAACATTAGATACATTAGTTTTTTTACTAATTAATATAATAATAAGTTAAGAAAATAATATTAAAATATATTTTTTTGATGACGTGTACAAATTTTTCTCATCGTCAAGTTAATATATGCCCCAAATTTTAACCACTTGTTAACCGCCATAGAATTTAGGGATGCAAGTGATCATTTTTTAAAAGGAAAGGTGTGAGTGATCATTTTCAAAAGAAGTGGGTGTAAGTTACTATTTGTATAAAAAGAAGGTAGAGATGATTTATAAAAATTTAAAATATTTTGTCATATGTGAAAAAAGCAGCATACCAACATAGGGATGAAGTATGTTTATCTTTTGTGAAGTGTGGCCTATACAAATAAAGAAATGAGTTTTAAAACTTATATTTAATGATGTATGTGGGGCTAGTAATAATCACCTAAAAAAAGGGCCGAAACCATGAAAAAAACATGCCTCCCTATATATACAAGTAAAATGAAAAAATTAAATGGGAGTTACACCTCAGATACATTATATTATGTGAGGTACATATTTAATTTAAATTATTTTTTTAGTTGGTCTTACAAAATGATATTTATACGTATTAAAAGTGTGCATAAGTAAAAAATTGATAAAATTTTATTTATTTTAACATTATTATGACATATATTTAGATTTTTAAAAATATACTTTTTAATAGAGATTTTGAAATTAATTTTTTATAATTACTTTGATAACTAAGATGGGTAGATTAGAAGTATTACATTGATTTAAAAATTTACAATTACTATTATTATTTATTTTTCTATTTATTAATGTGAATTTTGAATAATAAGACCTGCTAAATTACTCTAAAAAAAAGGTTTAACTTATATAACTTATCTGAGTGGTAGCCTATATATTTAAGGCTCTCGAATGAAAAGCTAGACAAATAGACATTCAGATGTTGGTAACTCGGGATTCAATGACTTTTTTCGTTTAGAGATAGCCACCATGTTGGTATTTTTAAGTTAGACAAGCCTGTTGAGAATAATAATATTTTCAAAATATTTTCGGCAAAAACCGAGATTGGAAAAGGACGAGAAAGTTTTGTTTTAGATGTGCACTTCTTTGGTATCCCCTCCGATCATTAATACCCTCCAAAAGGGACTACAAATTGAAACATACACAAAAATTGCTTTTGTTTAATAAAGTACAATTGGCCTTTTCTATGTTAAAAAATGTTTTCATGGTTAACTAAGTGTCCTTTCTTCTTGCTTTGAAAAAAAAAAGTATCCATTCTTCTTCTTTTTTTAACCAGGTATCCGGCCTCTCATTCTCAAAAGAACCCAATGCTGGCAGATTTGTTCCCCACCTACAATCACCTTATTCGCGTTGCCATCCGGTTTTTGCTTCCTCTTTCAATTTACTCAAGCGGCCTAATTAAATTTGATGCACCGAAGCTCCCACTAGGTGGCATACTTCAATTTCCCTATTTACACCGCTGCAAATGGATTAGTCTTGTTCTGTCAAGCTGACATGCACTAATATGGAATAGCAGCATGCTGCAAAAAGAACAATGAGCAACTCAACAGGACAACCCCAGCAAGATGTTCATAAAAAATTAAAAATAAAAATAAAAATAAAAATTTAAGAACACCATTATCTTTTGAAGATGTCATCACCTATTACACTGACGACGATGCCATTGTAAACCAACCTTAAGAGACTTTTCATTAAACTTCTTCTTTGTTCTCCTCCGAGTTCTCATCTTAACCAGAGGCGGAATTGCTGTATGCCGTAAAAAGTAGAACAATGAGGAATTCAATGGCACGGGGGTTCGATTTCGACCTAACAAGTAACACCAACGCCATCAACGTAAGGAGGTCATTTCCCATAAAATTGAAGGTGATAGGACATAAACTCCAAATTCCAAACTAATTGAGAAACTCTTCAGTCTTCGTCAAGTTTCTCCTTCAATCTCTCCAAGATTATCAGTTTTAACCAAAAGAATAAATGTATAGTTATGGCATTGTAGCACGATGTATAAAGGAAGAAGAAGAATGCAAGCATGACGCTTGATGTCCTCAAACATGTCATCTCCGATAAGGCTGAAGATGATACTGCTGAAACTCCAAGCCAAACTTCAGAGACTCCTCGTCGAGTTTCTTCTTCAATCTCCTCCACGTCCTCAGCTTATCAGACTGCATCAACCCTTTGTAGAGGGTCTCAAATGTAGCCTTCTGGGGGAGAATCCCCTTCTCAATCATCTCCACAAAGAACTGGCAAGCATCTCTCCATTTCTGCATCTGGCACAACCAATGAACAAGAATGGTGTAGGAATTATTCAGGCCCAACCCCACTCTTGCCCATGTCCTCCCACAGCTCCCACACGACATCCATCTTCACCAAGCTGAGAAACTTCCCCAGGATAATGTAGAATGTATCAATGCTAGGCACAGTGGAGCAGCCATCGGAATCCTTCATCTTCCTGTACAACTTGAGAGCGCTTCCCCAATCCTTCCTCCCCCGACACTCCTTAAAGAAGCAGTTGTACGTCATGGCAGACGGCGAAACACCCTCCCTCGCCATCTCCTCGGCCTCCTCCAACCTCTCACAAGAGCTCAAGCACTTGATCACCGACGTATACGTCGCAACTGTTGGACAAACGCCCCTGCCCTGCATCTCCCGCAGTTTCACCATCGAAAGCTCCGGTGTGTGCGCCCTGCTATAAACATGAAGCGCAATGGAATAGCTGGTCACATCGGGCTCGATCCCTCTCTGCCGCATTTCATCAAACAGCCTCTCTGCGGCCCGAACAGTCCCATCGAATCTGTCATCGGGATGCAATCTCGATCGCCGGCAAATCCCGTCCAAGATGATGTTGTAGCACACAACATTGGGCTCCAACCCTTTCTCAATCATCTCCCTCAGAAACCTCCCTGCCATGTCCACCCTCCCCACCTTGCACCACCCATAGACCAAAACAGTGCACATCTTCACATCAAGATCGTACTTTTGCTTCCTCTTGTTGAAGAGCTCGGTCGCAACCTTGACATAGCCGTACTTGGCGAGGGTGTAGAGCAGGTAGACGAGCTCGTCCCGGTCGGGGTCGCGGCCGACGAAGGCGGCCATGTCGTCGAAGGCGAGGATGGCCTGGCGGGTTATGCCGGCGGAGATGTAGCGGCGGGCGAGGATGAGGAAGGACTTGGGGGAAGGCCAATCGATGCGGACGAGGAGGTGCCAGGCGGCGTCAAACTGGCGGACGCCGGCGAGGGCGTCGAGCATGAGGAGGGAGGTGGGGAGGCCGTGGTGGAAGCCGGGCAAGGACCCGGACTAGGAGAAGAAGGAGAGGGCGATCTTGGAGAGGTTGGAGAGGCGAAGGATGGTCTGAAGGCGAGGGCATTGGCGATCTTGGAGAGGTTGAAGAGGCAGAGGAGGTTCTGGAAGGCGAGGGCGTTGACGAGGCGGATGCCCAGCAGGTGCTACGGCGACTCCATCGCGTGGAAGGCAGGCCAGCACATCCGCCTCCGGAGACAGCTCGTGGTTTGATTGGAAGCCGAGGAGCGGCGCGCCGCGTCGGCGGCGGTGGAGCATGGGCGGCGGCGAGGGTGGAGGGAAGGGTGGAGAAGACGTGCTACGGTGAGCTGCTTGGATTGGGTTCATGCGATTGTGGGTGGCTCGCTAAGTTCGATGAGGGAGGCATAAATGGGCTTTTCGGTGGGCCTATGAAAGTTGGACTTCTTGTTGTCATGCAAAGATTGGATTGGTGTGTGCTTATTGGGCTTTATTTAATGTTTGATAGTTGAAAGGCCCACTTACTTCTTATTATTAATTATCTAGGAAGGTGGAAGAGAGGTTATTTCTTCTTGTCTCCAATCAACGCCTGTTTGCATTGGAATTATAGATGAGTGACTTTGAATTGAAGTGAGTCAGCTTCCACCGTTTTTTTAAATGCTTTCAATCAATACACCCAAAGAAGTCATGTATCCTTCGTATAAACTTTAATCATTCGAATACAATTTTTCTTCTACAAATTAGCAGCATTCTTACTTATGTACTTCAATCATTAATATAATGCAAGTGTATCAATCTCACAAATCATAATTTCAATATATAAGAACAATTGTATTATAATTATAAGATGCATTACGTACATATTATCCATGTCTATGTATGCATCTCACTAAATAATAACAATCCTTCAATGATCCATGAGAGCCTGCTTGAAGCCTTGAATTAGTGTAGATTATACATATAATAAAAGATTTAATATATAATTGATCATAGACCTGCCATGTTCAAAATCATACAACATGCCAATGACCAATATTTAGATATTTCCTTACGAAACGAAAACAATTTTAAAAAGCTCTGAAACTGACAAAACTTGTAAAGAGAAGAAACGTATCTAAACAAAAAGGCGCCAACTCTAACTAACTTGCATTGCATTGCATGTACCAGAAGTGAAGAACCAAAATTTGTTCCTTGAGAAGAGACCTTTCTTTGGCCCTTCACTTGCACCTGTATCCATGCATGCATTGCGTGCCAACACAAAACGCCTCACCTTACCAGCACTAAACTAGCAATATTTAATTAGAAGCCGGTACTACTAGTTCCCTAGTTGATAATATCTATGCTTTCGTCCAAAGGCAGGCAAGACTAACATTAATCTATGACATAAGTACAATGAACTTGAAAGTCTTGTACATAGATTTGATTCACTAGCAGCCAATGCTAAGATTAATTTAGGGCAGTAATTTGGACTTGAAACTTGTATTCATATCAAGTCATCAGCTTTATTCCAAGCCGGCTGCTTCGTTTTGTTTTAACTTCTATGCATTTAAACCTGTAGAAAGAAATTTCTCAATCTTTAAGTAAAAATTAATAAAACGAGAATTAGAAGAAAATTACATATTGATCATTAATGCATTTGTATATATCCGCTGGGCAGGAAAATGAAATGATAAGCATTGCAAATCATGCTGCACTCAGGCTGACATCAAGTCCTTTATCACAAATATATATCAAATATAAAACAAATTCACTTGGAAATATATGATTTTTTTTTAAAAATAAATAATAATAATATTTATTGTTAATTTCTATCCTATGTATATATATATGTACGTACTGGACGGTCATCATGTATTTATGCTCCAACTTTCAATCAAGAGAAGCAGTCAAGGAATTCTGCAAAAGTTTGTCTATAAGCAATTGACTTGTACATTTTGTTCTGATTATATTTTGTGAGTTATTTAATAGCCTCCTTTAGAACTATCCTTGTGAATCATTCAAACGATACAAGCAATAACATGACGTCGATATGAAAAAAAAATTCACCATCCTTTCATATCACTTAATCAGCTCAGCACTCTTTGATTCACTTGCCCAAGGAATATCTCCGCCGTTAGACCACACCAGGTGCATGGACACCATCACCACCTCTCTCTATAAAGACCTCTTCAACCCGACCCCCCCCAACTGATCAAAAAGCTTGATAGATAAACCTAAGGATATATAAATATAAATTAAAGAGAGAGATCATCAAGGCAGTGGGAGTGGAGAGGTTATAGAAGAGGAGATCAAGGATGAGCCAGAAGAAGGTTCACTCTGTGGGGAAGGTGCCCTTCTCATGGGAGAAAGCCCCCGGCGTGTGCAAGACAAGCACGGTGGTAATTCATGGTGCAAACTATGAATTACTCAAGGCAAGTGCTCTCAAGAATCTACCACCGCCACCATGTCCAACTTTTCATGCAGGGCACTGCAGCCCGAAGGCTTTTTCTGACCATGACCTTCATATCCCACTTCCTCCATGCCCTTTCCAAATTGACCCAATAAGCAGAAGCTCTTCCAAGAAGGGGCTCAATGTTAGCAACGTGGACCCTTTTTTAGCAGCTTACATGGAGTGCACCAAGAGCAAAGGGGGGAGTAGGAAGGGAATGGGGGGTCTGTGGGCTGGGATGGAGGTCCTCTCTTGCAAAAAGTCATGTAAGGTGAGGGAGGATAACTTGGTGAAAGTGGTTCATCTTCGTTCTGCTCGTCATTCCAGATCTAATCAAGTGATAGTTCATGACCATGGCAAGTAAGATTGGTGGTGGGTGCTGCCAAAAGCTATGATCGAGATTCATGTTGATCTTTGATCTCTTGTGAGGCACAATGGTTGATCAATTTCATGAATAGCATATTGTTGCATCTATTATCATCTTAACAAGTTAATTACTTACGATCTTTATATATATATATATATATA
>JAVDBV010048292.1:0-16605 GCA_032619315.1 Piper longum | reverse complement strand
TGGAAGGTGTGAGGGCGTAAGCACTGTATGTATGTATGATTATGTTTATGAGCCGTGCATGCGAGCCGGCATTTGTTTAAGTATGTTTGCTTACTGCCCTGTGTGAGGCATTCTTGAAGTTTCATATGTTTTCGTGGGTAATGGAATACCCATTTGCCAAATTGTATTAGTTATTTTTCGGACCAGTAACATTCGTTACTGACGGTTTTCTTATAATATATGTAGGTCTCGCAAATCCTGTATCGACTTCGGCGGAAGGACAGATAAATGCTACACACACTTGAGCTCAACATAAGATTTTCTTTCTTGCATTTATTTATATTTGATGTATTTTGTTGTTTATTTAATAATCTCTTCCATTCTCATGACACCAAGAGGGTTATTTCGATCTATTTTATAGATCTAGTCTCACTGAATAATAATACTAAACATGTCTCGACTCGATCGTAACATTTCTGATTCGGTTCTTAAGTGAACCGAAATTGGGGTGTTACACCTAAGCCTGCACTACTCAAGTCTTACTGACCACACCATCTTAAATCGTAAGAAATATACCAAAGAAAATATTATTCGACTTGGCTCAGGACAGCTCCACACACTTGGCTCAAAATAAAAGTCTTCCATCTCAATAGACCAAGATATGGCTCTGATACCAATTTGTAACACCCCGATTTCTGCTCACTTAAGAACCGAATCATAAATGTTACAATCGAGTTGAGTCATGTTTAATATTATTGGTCAGTGAGCCTCGATAAATATAATACATCGAAATAACCCTCTTGGGGTCATGAGAATGGAAGACATTACAAAAATAAACATCAAAACACATCAAAATAAATAAATGCAAGAAAGCAAATATTGGGTTGAGCTCAAGTGTGTGTAGCGTTTATCTGTCATCCCACGAAAGTCAACTCAGGATTTGCATGACCTACATATATTATATGAAAACCGTCAGTAACGAATATTACTGGTCCGAAAAATAACTAATACAATCTGGCAAATAGGTATTCCATTACCCACGAAAACTTTTCAAACTTCAAGAATGCCTCACACCGGGCAGTAAGCAAACATACGTAACAAATGCCGGCTCGCATGCACGGCTCATAATCATAATCATATATACATACATACAGCGCTTACGCCGTCACACCTTCCATATCACCCGCCACTGTACTCGAGTGGCAAAAGGAACAATTAAGTTAGTGCCATATATTCCGGAAATGCGCTTCATTACACAGTACCATCAAACACCCACACTACCTCATGGTTTGAAGGAGTACTAGTATGGTCCATACATATCTCCGTACCACTCTTTCTCTTATTCGTGAAATCCGTAAAACAACGTGTACTTATATAATAGGCTTAGGATGAGGCTTGTATAATAAATTTCTAGAGCTGAAGTTCGAAAACCAACAAGGGATCTCATCTTTGTAGTTTTATTAAACAAGTGTAAAAATGCGGCTAAATGGCCTGACATCAGAGGGATCCGATAAAACACCGCCGATGACATGTGGTCCAAGCTCCAAGCGTATATGAACATCTACGGCGAGCTTGAATTCCGAAGCCTACATCAGAACCCATTGCTAAGTAAAATACTAACATCCCTATATGAAGCATGCATGTGGTGTGTGCTCATATCATCAATACATCTTAATAAATAAGACGGTACTAAATAAACATACAGCTACACATATATCACGCAAATCGAAACATAATAATAGTAAATAATAAATAATAAAAAAATAAATACATTCTTAGATAATTAAATAGTAATAAATACATAAATATAAATAATACTTTAATCACAAAATAATATCATAATTATAGAATACAAGAATATATAATGACATACAAATACATAATAATATACATGAGAATAGAAAATAAATAAATAAATATGTAAAATTTAATTAGTATAAATAAGACTAATAGTAATAAGTAAATATATAATTATTAATAATAAATAATTAAATAAATAATTTACTAATATTAACTATTCATGAGAAATATTAATATAAATATTAAATATACAAAGATACGACTAAATACGTGTAAATAATAACATGAACAAGAAAAAAATTAATAATCAATTAATTAATCAATACCAGATAAACATAACTAAAAATAATACTTATGAATAAATATATTATCAATAAAAATAATTAGTCACATAATCATTTATCATAATTAACAAATATATAAATAATAAGAAACTAAAACTAATTAACAAATAAATAAATAAATAAATAAATAAAATAATTAATAAAAAAAATACTCATAATATCCAAACATGTTAAATCATGTGAATATGCTTGTAAACTAATATAGAAGTTTTCGAATTACCGAAAACGGCGCAAGAACAGACAAAAACGGTCAAAATGAGCTGAACCGAATATTTACTTCATTGCATTTATTTATATTTGATGTGTTTTGATGTTTATTTAACAATATCTTCCATTCTCATGACACCAAGAAAATTATTTCGATCTAGTGGATCGATTGAGTCGTACTGATTAACAACTTTAAATATGACTCGATTCGATCGTAGCATTTTTGATCCGGATTTTAAGTGAACCGAAATCGGGGTGTTACACTTACTATCCTAATCTGAACAATAAAATAAAATTATACATAAATATAATTTTATTCAAGTAAAAATGCATCCAACTAAATGACTTAAATATATTATTATTAAAACTTGACAACATAAAGCATACAACATTCAACAATATTAAACATCACGCTTTCAACATTTACAACAATCTAGTGAGATAGTTAATTATTCGTGTAACGTAATCATTTAACTCATACTTTACAATTTAAATTAATTATTTAAATTAACTTATAATCAAGTATTTAATTACAATTATTAGTATATGTTCTTTTGAGATGATAATTACTTAACCAACGATCTTGATGATTAAGTTTATAATTTTTATCTTTAATCGCTATCATTATTAATAGTAATTTAATGAGTATTAGATACTTAATCGATTAAATAAAAGCTTGGGTATACCTATAATAATTTGTTAACTTTTCACTAACTCTAATTAATTATCCTAAGATTATTTACATCGTCGTGTCTAATTATTTAATATAACTTGTATTAAAATTTAAAGGATATCATTCATTGATTATTTTAAATTACTTAAATTGGTAATGATTCAAACTTTATTTATTGTAAACATGCTATTATGATTCAACACTTGCGATTATTGTACTATTATATTCAAATAATTCATACCTTAATTTACCAATACAACCACGTAAGGTTCTTGTATTTATATTATATTTAATGATATTATAAATATAAATGATTTAAACACTGAACTATAATTTAATACTAACCCATTTTATTTGATAAAATAATATTTATGTAACCATTATAATATACTCATACAAATTTACAACATTTTATTTAACCCAATAGTGATTAATTATAATTTTAATTCGATTAATAATTTAAATCCACGACCACATATGTGTAGTAACTTACTTAGATATAAAGACGTCATCATTATTACTTTAATTAATAATAACTAGTTAATACTTTAATTAATAATAACTAGTTAATATATAGATCAACATGCAATTCATTAATTAATTAACTATAATCATTAACAATCACATATAGATCATGATTAACTCTAATATTTATTAACATACAATAACAAAATATGAAGCAGCACTATTAATAGAAAAAATTAAATACAGTAATTAACAAAAAATAACCAATAAAAATAAAAATAAAACAATCATAATGTGGCGCCTAGGTGCTCGATCAATTACGGGAAAAAAGAGCAGGCCGAGCACCACGGTAATGGGCATAAGGATACCTATCAAAATACGTGCAACAAGGTGAAATGTGAGCCAAACATGCAACCCACATGAGGACCATGGAAACAAGGAAACACAGAGCATGAAGACATCATCATACCAACACCTGCTTGCACCCATGGGTAGTAATTAAGGCCAACCAAAAGTCCGAGAGGAGTGAGAAAAATGGTGGGAGCAAGGAGGATGTTGTGGATTCCAAAAGTGAAGAACAGGACGCCCCCTTCATTCAACTAAATACCCAACAGATAGTGAACAGCTAGATAACCAGCAGTGCAAGATCACGATGTCTTCACCAACACGAGGAGCAGCAAACAGAAAGAAAAAAAAAAATAGCACGCCCTCAACAAAACAAACAACCCAAAAAGAATCACAGCAATCATACATAAAGAAAAAAATCGGTAAGAACCCCATGGATAAAAATCATAAGGCGTTAGGGACCCTGCAACTCAAGTATCCTAAACCAAACAATTGCATACTATAGAAAGTTGATGGAGTAATAAAAATAGCAAAGGCGATCATGAATTGCATGCATATAGGGAAAACAAAACAACAAAATATAAAAAGAGCAAGAGAAGGAAAAAGGAAGTATACCGAACAAGATGTGAAGAAGAGATATAAGAACGATGCCTAGAAAGGAGAGTAGAAGGAGAAAAAGGAGAAGAAGATGAGAAGCAGACACCTAGGGTAGAGAAACACCCATCGCAATGAATTTAATTGGATAGAGGTGCTACCCATTCACGATATGCGTAATATACAAGGTCAAATTTACCATTTTTTGTTTTATTGAAAAATTAATAAAAAATTATATACATGGATAGGAAGGGAATCATGCCCAAAGGTAACATAAGGCGGAGCTAAGTTCAGAAATAATATGATGGATCTCATCCTCCAAAACTTAAGTAAATCATAAGAGAAGATAAACAACCGCAAATCACCATAGGTCACATTAACATGTAATGTCTATTGGTGATTAACATGTAATGTCTATTGGTGATGGCTTCCACATGCAAAACATGAGTCATAAGTAAGTTACTAACAATATATTCAACACTAACTCCTCAAATAATTTTAAATATGGTTCAAAACTTAAGTATCTTCAAGTTATTAAATACCAGCATGAATTAGTTTTTAACAAGTGATAAATGAGGGTTCTAAATTGACCAATCAATTTCTACTTCTAGAAATAACTATTTTCTATCAAGATAACCTTGTTTAACAATTTTGCACCTCATCACAAATCATCAACAATCAACAAGCAACTTCATAATTTACCACATAAGGTATAAATATTGTAGATTAGATTAAAATACACATTTTTAATTATACAAAAAATGTTAATTTTTTGTCACAACAATATCAATAATCACATAGTCAATATTAATTTATAACACAAGGACGTCACTAACAATAATAATTAAATTATATAAAAGAACTCATCTAAAAGTTGCTAAGAATTATTTTAAGGCCATTAACGCGTCTCAAACAAGCCATGGTTGCACGTCAAAATAACATGGGGAAAATAAGATAAGCTCGATATCCGCCGAATGACGTGCTGTAGAACTACCAACTCAACCAAAATACTAACCAAAGCATCTTAATACGATCAACAGTTTAAATCTAATTCTATGATTCAATAGGTGAAATAAAATGAATAGAACATACTCTCATATATACTGATAACTCAGTCTATCGCTGTATAGCTGACGCTATCATCATATACTTGGGTATATCAGTCGGCCTCGGCCATGCACACATGTTATGAATGCTAAACTAACTCAAACAAATAGTTGAACCTACTAGTTGGCGACTATAAAACTCTAACTCGGGTTGCAGGTTTTACTTTTTTGATCAACTAGTATTGTCTCTAGCCATTCCATGATATTCGATTGGTAGCACCTGCTGGCGGCTACAAGTCTCGATCGAGTTCCTTTGCCGTGCACACTTGCTATCATTGAAATTCTCTTGCAAAAGTCTAGTGATACCCTCTATTGCCACTACCATTATCATCATTTTTCGGCAGTCCGACACCATCTCTGGCCACCATGCCGCCTTGGTTCCACTCACTCTACCGAGTTATTCCATTTTGGGCAGTCGCCAAAGCCAATTGCCATCATCGTTGGAACCCTCCAACTCACCGATGTTGCACCCTCCTTAGGTGGGTCTATTGTGCCCACATGCACGTGACCGCCTCCTCTGGCCCCGACCAGATCTGGCTACCCATGCTCTCCTAATCATTTTTGTCGATTTGATTGTTGCCCGCAACCCGTGACAGTGTTCACAACCCGATTCGCGACCTGTCTGAGCTGTTAGCACACCACACGCCACCTTCCACTCGGCCCACTCAGGTTCGGTTTAGTAACCACCCAGTGCACATCTCTAACCTGAGCCGGTCCAGTTATTTTTCGGACCAACTCAACCCGACTTGGTCTAGTATGACCCTTGCAAATTTCTGGATTTATTTAACAGCCTTCCCATACTCTGATTCATGCAAAACTGGGTACCCCGCCATTTTTCTATGTTCCGGACACATTGGTAAGTTTATTTCATCATTTGAAGATCACAAGAAGTCCAACAAGAACACTCAAATCTGGGCACATATTCCAAGAAAATAAAGAATCCGCTTAAATTATATTTTTTTATTAAAGCTTATAAAATAGTGGACCATGGGACAAGCCCAACATGGATTGACTTGGGAACTCACATTGAGCCCCAAAAAACCACGTAAAAAATCTTTTGTGTTTCACTTTATTTTCTGAGTTTACGATCATTATATCATAGGTAAGAGTATCCAGACATTATCCCTAACATCACATGAACCTACTCGAACAATCACATTCCACCATTCTAAGAGCGTTTGTCCCATGAACACTCGATTTTGTATACTCTTTATATTTTCAAAATGTAATGAATTATTATCGAACTCGAGACTTGCAAGCAAAGAAGTTTCATTTAATTTATAAGAAAAAAGTTTACAAAAAAAAAACGCATACATAATATAAACCCGAACTTAGTTTGCTAGGGATATCATGTTCATTGGGGAATTTATTTACAGTAATTTTATTAAATAATTCATCTATTTAAAGTTTGTACATTGGGTAAAATAGTTCCATATATTTACTAATTTACATCCCAAAAAACCAAACATACACATTTACATTTTCAGTTAATATTATTAATTTTTTTATATATTTGCTTGTAACTGTTTAAAAAATATTAGTAATTAATAATGACATTCACTAGCCTACGTATGAAGAGGTGTTATTATACGAAATGGTTTTTCATAATACGTTGTTCTTTACGAAGTAGCTTTCCTTAATAAGCTTGTTATAGAGATATTTTGACTTAATGATTTTAGAAACTTTAGGGTCAGTTTGGTTGATATAAAAATATTATAAATAAAAAAGTATATGAAATTGAAATACAATGAGATGAAATAACATGAAAATTTTAAAAATTTCTAGTATATGTACAAGTGCACGAGGATGTGTCTCCCAAAACTTCATTCGATTTTTTGAATACCTTTTATAAGAAATTTTGTTTTCTAAAATTTTTACGTAAACTTATTTTAACTGAAATGAAAAAAAGATTTGACTAAATTTCAAAATATCCAAATATAAGAAAATATATGAATTCTAAATTTTACATTTCCTTTGTATAATTTAAAGACGACTAAACAAACTTTAATAAATTTGTTATAGAGATATACACCTTAATAAGTTTTGAAACTTTATCTGCAATAATTTTATTAAAAAAATCATTGAATTATAATTAATTTATTAAATTATAAATAGTTATAGATTGAATCACATCGCACGTAGTGAAACATACGTGCATTATACACAAACTTTTACAGCGTACCATGTATCGAATGAGATCCGCTGGATCAAAATCTAGCGGCTCTCATTCACTATCCACACACCCGTCACGACCCGCCTGTCGCCGGCGACCAACCCACCCTGAAGCTCTCGCCTTTCCCGAGGTTACTCGCTTGGCTTCGTCGTCGTCGTCGGCGGCGGCGGCGGCACCTGGATGGTGCGGCGCCGGTTGTAGAAGGCTGGGGCGATGGCGGTGGCGGGTTTCTCGGCACAGGGTGCCCCGTTCAAGTCCTCCCGCCACCCCCTCTTCTTCTCCTCCTCCTCCCCCTTTCGATTATCCACCTCTGCTTCGTCCTCTACCGGGAATTCCAAGGGGTATATATGTGCATGCCTTCTTTTTTTTTTGGAGCATTTTTTTTATTCCCATTTGTCTGTGAATGTGCTTAAATTGATGCTTTAATGTACAGGCGCAAATGTTCGTTTGAACTTTTGATTTTGACGAGAGGATGTATATTGAGAGATTTATACAAATTAGCTCTTTTTTTTTTTGTAGAAATGCTTATTGTTAAATTTGTTGTTGTTGTCTTTTGCTTCTTGCGATGGTAATATTTAATGCCGGTGCTTGAAATGATGTTTGGAATGCTCGTAGAAGTGGATGAGTGTGATGAGCATCGAACTTGGTAGCTTTGTTGTTGGAAACTATGTTCAAGAACTGAGCCCAATTCCTTGATTGAGCTGAGATGATATGAACCGCAAATTCTATACGGTTAAGCCATGTCTTTTGTTGCTGCTCAGCTCCCATTTTTGTTCTCTTTTGTTGTTTCATTCAATTCTTACTCGTTCACAGTGTTTTTTTCTTTCTGGCAAAGAAATAGCTCTCTAGATGGTCACAATTCCTGCTACACAAAGAGTGGTTTTATTCACACTTGCCCATGTTTTGTAAAATTCAGCTCACAGGAGAAAAGAAGGGCTTTGCATTTCCTGCGAATGACTTTAGGTTCTGCAATTCTAAATGCTAGTAGAAACTATGGAGTGTTCTTTCTTGGATGCTCTCTTGGTATAGATCAGCCAAAAGAATGGGGTGGTTCTTCTCCTTCTAGCATCAATTGTTGGAATGCAGCAACCAAAGAAGTGATAGCCTTTAAGCAAAGTATTCAAGCTGCCATGGTTCACCAACAAAGTGTTGAAAACTCTACAGTTGAATCAACGAGGAAAAATGATACACTTTGCGATGATATTCAAGACAAATGGGAATATGAGACCTTCAATATGTCAAATTCACGGAACCAACATTATCATGAGCCGCATGGTAATGTTTTCTCTTCACAAATGTTGCCAATGGTCAATTATCAATGTATGCTTCAATTTGGTGTTGGTAATGCTGGAACTGACGGCCTTGTGAATAGAGGTCTTCTTGGAGAAACCAAATTTTCCTTTCCCAAAGTGGCTGACGAGGCTGATGACTTTCCTGGACAGCTGGTGATGGGCAATAAAGATATACCTCCTAAGAAGGTTAATGATGAAAATGAAGATCCAGTAAGAAAAAGTGTATATAAAGTGCTTACTTCCACAGCAGGATTGAAACCCACAACTCTTTATTTGAAAGAGAGACTTCTCCAAGTATATGATAAGGTCCTGGTTGTGGAAAATATCTCATTGGCGAAAGAGCTTGTGAACAAGCTGACAACACAATACGAAGATCTTGTCCATGCATGTGACACAGAGGCATGTTCTAACATATTTTGAGTAATCACATGCTTGATTTGTATGCCATTTTTTTCGTTCTTGCTATTTTATTATCATCTACTGATCGAATACTTCCACAGCTGACTAAAATTGATGTCAAAGATGAAACCCCTGTTGACCATGGAGAGATTATCTGTTTCAGCATTTATTCAGGGCCACAGGCAGATTATTTTGGGAAGTCATGTATTTGGGTGGATGTGCTTGATGGTGGTAGAGATGTCCTGATGGAGTTTGCACCATTCTTTGGAAGCGCATCCATTAAGAAGGTGATGATTTTATTTTTTAAGGCTTAAGTTGATACAACATTTTACCCATCTTAAATATAAATTTTCTTATACATCACAGGTTTGGCACAATTATAGTTTTGATTATCGCATTATTAAAAATTATGGAATTAAGGTTTCTGGTTTTTATGCGGACACTATGCGTCTTGCTCGGCTTTGGGATTCTTCAAGACGGATTCTAGGTGGATACTCTCTTGAAGCTTTGACTGGGGACCCAAAGGTGATGGATGGAGGTCGTACACGAAATAGCAGAGACCTTCTTTTTGGAAAAATTTCCATGAAATCTATATTTGGACGGAAAAAAATAAAGAAGCATGGATCAGAGGGAAAGCTTATAAATGTTGCACCTATGGAGGAACTTCAGAGAGAAGAGCGGATTCTTTGTATATGTTACTCAGCTTTAGACTCTATAAGCACACTGAGTTTGTTTGAAAGCTTGAAAACAAAGTTGTCGTCCATGAAATGGGTTGTTAATGGAGAAACGAAAGGAGTAATGTACCAGTTTTATGAAGAGTATTTGCGTCCATTTGGAAAACTGTTGGTTGAAATGGAATCCGTCGGCATGCTGGTCGACCGTGCTTACCTTGCAGATATGGAGAAATTAGCTATTTCAGAACAAAATGTTGCTGCTAAAAGATTTAGAAAATGGGCTGGTAAGTACTGTCCTGAAGCTGTACACATGAATGTGGGGAGTGATGCTCAATTGCGCCAACTGTTCTTTGGTGGAATTGCAAACTGGTATGTGAATTTACTACTGTGTCAATCATGAATATCAATTTCTGCATTGTGTGAGGTTCTTTCAGATTCTACTGTTGTTGTGTCAGATGTTTGTATTTTTTTATTTCCATATTATATTCTTATTCCTCCCTGCCCATTGCATGGTTCTTGCATCTGCCTGCAGTAAAAATCCAGATGAGAGTCTTCCTTTAGAAAGAGAATTTAAAGTACCTAATGTTGATAAAGTGGTTGAGGACGACAAGAAGGCTCCTTTGAAATATCGCACTATCAAGCTTCATACTCTTTGGGAGGTGATGCCAACTGACATGTTTACAGCTTCTGGTTGGCCTTCTGTTTCTATGGATGCACTTAAGATTATGGCTGGAAAAGTTTCTGCTGAGGAATTCGGAGTAGGGGAGGACTTGTCAAACCACCTCGATGACGTTTCTCCAGAATTATCTGTTGATGATTATGAGAAAAGTTATGATCCTGGTTCAGAATGTGGTACAATTGATAAATCTTCCTATGGTACAGCATATGATGCTTTTGGTGGAGGTAAGGAGGGGGAAGAAGCCTGCCATGCCATAGCTGCTTTGTGTGAAGTGTGTTCAATGGATTCATTGATATCCAATTTCATCCTTCCTTTACAGGTAATTATCTTCTCACCTCCAGTTTTTATGATATATGCTTTTCAATGTATTCTTTTTTTTTCGATCCAAAACAGAACCTAAAATGGTATTTTGAATTTGGTGCCGTGAATGCCTTATGGTGCTACAGGGCAGTCATATATCTGGTAACGACGGCACATTCATTGTTCGTTGAACATTAATACTGAAACTGGACGATTATCTGCAAGAAGGTCCAATTTGCAGGTAGGTTTGTTATCTTACTATTTGTATTCTAGAAAGTTATTGTCGTTTATTGCATCTCTTAATTGTAAGCATGAAGTATTTTCTGAGGCTATTTTGTTTCTTTCAAAGATTTTAAGTCGTTGAGGCTATTGCCTCGTTCTTCATCTTTATTCTTGGTTTTTATGGAATGGTGTTTTTTTTTATCAGTGTGTTTTGAGTTAAGGTTGTTTGCCTTCTATCAGAATCAGCCGGCTCTTGAAAAAGACAGATATAGGATACGGCAGGCATTTATTGCTTCACCGGGGAAGTCTCTCATTGTTGCTGATTGCGGGCAAGTGTGCTTGCGCTTCCTCTATTTCTTGGTATTTGCTTGAATACAGCTTTCTGATACTTGAGTTCATGTTACAGCTGGAGTTGAGGATACTTGCTCATCTTGCTGGCTGTAAGAGCAAGTTGGACGCCTTTAAAGCAGGTGGGGATTTTCATTCTCGAACAGCCATGAATATGTATCCCTACATCTTGGACGCTGTGAAGGATAAGAGAGTTCTCCTGGAGTGGGACCCACAGCCTGGTGAAGAGAAACCTCCAGTTCCCCTGTTGAAAGTAATTAAAGTTACTTTATCTGACTTTTTGTTTGTTATATGGTTTGCATTTGCTGTACTTGTTGGTATTTTATTCAAATAAAGAGAAACACCTCAAATCATGCTCAAAGAAAGAAAAGCAACTCAGATAATCAACAATATTAGCCACACACTGCTAAGGAAACCTACATTAGATCCCTTGTTACTGTTGCTGGTAAAAAGGCTTACCAATACAGATCTTATGTGTTCAAAGAAACAATTTTCGGACTAAATAAGATCCCTTGGTACTGTTGCTGGTAAAAGGGCTTACCAATTCAGATCTTATGTGCTCAAAGAAACAATTTTAGGATTTGCCTAACATGGCTTACCAATTCAGATCTTATGTGCTCAAAGAAACAATTTTAGGATTTGCCTAACATGGAGAATAACGATACCACCAGAAAGTTAACTGACTGAAATGCTGATTCCAGCTTGAAGGAAACCTATTGACCAATCTTGCTGTAAGTAGAAAGTTTGCAAATTTGGAGAAATCTGTTGATTACAAAATTGAAATCATGATCAAATAGTAAGGAAACAATCTCAAAGACTACCCATCTTAGATTGTTAGATACTTATAAGGTCTAGTCTATCTCTGATGGAAATATAAAAGGTGAAATATGTTGTTTACTTTCTGTGTCAAATGGATAGTAAAAGTTTATAGCAATCTTGGTCCTTTTAGAATGATGCTTAATTGCTTTAGCCTTGTATTTGTTTGTATATGCAAAAATTTGGTTGATGTTTATCTCTTTTCCACATCTGGTTATCTCCCCTCTTTTCTAGTGTCACTCCTTGTTATGACTAAAGCATTTAGTAGCAATGATATGATTTTATAGAAACATTGAATCTGGCCGCTTGTGGAAGCAATGCTCAATATGGGGTGTCTTTCGCATGAATCATCGTTACACATCTTCATCATCTTCCTAAGGAAACTGGATTGTTCTAATTAAAATGTAATTATCATCATCTTCGTAAGGAAGTTCTCATAATCAGCTATTCTTACCAGGACGCTTTTGCTTCTGAAAGATGAAAAGCAAAAATGCTCAATTTCTCCATTGCTTATGGGAAAACTCCTGTTGGCCTCTCCAGAGATTGGAAGGTATAAAGAACCAAGCCACATCACATACATTTCATATTTATTTGAATTGCAAATTGAAGTTTTAATCATGCTCTACGATAATTGTTTTTACCTCATATTTACAGTGGTGAGTAAAGAGAGCTGACATAGACTAAGAAATGGTTTTTATGATCAGAGCTAAAATAATCAGAACTGATTGGCCATCAGATATTTTTTTCATGGTTGTAGCTAGTCCCCTACTCCTCTTTAATTAACAAAGGAGGTGTATTGAATTCTAGTTAGTTCAGCTCTCTTTGTGTTAAAATGCCAGAGTGCTGAAAAAATCCATTAAAATTAATACTAAAATGAATGTGTGGGAGGTTAGAATAAGCATGGGTTGTACTGTGGTCTGTGAGGCAGCACACATACGAAGGCCAGTTTAAGTTAAGAATTTGCTTGGTCTAGCTAGTATGGATATGTTCTTGTCAAGATAAAAAGTGATCTAGCCATCCGTCAAAAGATCACATGGCCTTTATTTTTTTAAACTGGACAAAGTTCCCCTCATCATCCAACTGTCCTTGTAATTTAATGGCTCATATTTACTTGAGCTGATGTAGGAATATTCACTCTAGCTGATGCTAATTTTTGCTTGAGTTAATTGGTCATGTGCCAAGAAAATGGTAATATTTATTGTGAAGAATTATTATTGGCTTTAATTGGGTAAAAAAATTTGCAAAAAGGTAGATGGAGATACTGAGTGGCCCTAGTAAGCGAGAGAAAATCAGATAAGTTGAAGGATATGAATAACTGTGGACATGTTTTTTTATTCACTGAATTCAAGGAAAAGTTCAAGTCCGCGGCAACATTATTTGATTTTTTTTTTAAATTTGGGATTACCATTATTTGTTAGCTATTTGATGACAATGCAGCATGCATGTTGTGGGTTAACGTGTCTTTCTACTGGTAAATTTCAATTTGTTAAGTCATTGGATTGATGAGTAATATGTATGATAGATGATGACATGACCTGCATTATATTCAGACTAGTTTAGAGTGATATTACTGGCATTCAACTTGTAAAGATTTCCCCTTTGAAAGAAAAAAAAAACCTCGTAGAGCATTTTCAATAATGAGTGTGCTTGAAATTGTTTCATGTTAAAACCATGTCATTTGGTTTATTGCTCCCGGATAAAATGCCTTACAAGCCATGATACATGGATACATGCTATATGTCTGGATTATGGGTAAGATTTACATAGAACATAGTCTGGAGTTAATTGGGCTTGAAAATGATGATGATAAATTAAAAAAATTATAGATATTCATTTAATTTTTTTATATTTACCTACTCTAGGAATGACTTCTTACTGTAACTGGTTTATCAGTCAATGTAATTTAAGTGGACGACCTTAATACTCTCTACATGTCTTAGTAGTTTTTCAAATCCTTTCATCAGGTTTCTGTTCGAGAAGCAAGGAGAACTGTAGATCTTTGGTACAAAGAGAGACAAGAAGTATTGAAGTGGCGAGAAGAACACAAAGAACAGGCTACGACAGAGCATTGTGTTTACACACTTCTTGGTAGATCTCGTCGTTTTCCTTCAACGGCTAGTGCTAGTAAAGCCCAGAGGGGACACATTGAGCGAGCTGCTATAAACACCCCTGTCCAGGTTCTTATCCTGTTTAAAGATCTGTTTCTGTTATAGTAACACTCTGTACTAGAGTTGTGTGTACAATTCTAATTTAAAATATGAAGTTGCTGATGTTTTTTCTTGAATATCTGAAAGGGAAGCGCCGCAGATGTTGCAATGTGTGCAATGCTTTGAGATATCAAGATATACTCGTTTGAAAGAGCTTGGATGGAAATTGTTGTTGCAGGTTTGTTTACTCTTTCACATCTTAATAATAAATAGTTTTATTGTCATAATGCTCTTCAAGGAAAGAACCTGCATTTCCTTTTTTTGGGTCCGAAACAAGAACTAGGATTAGGGATTGAACATTCGAATTGCAGACCTGCCAGTGGTTCCCTTTCCTTTATTGCTTGAAGAATATATGTTGCCACATTTACGAAATTACAATTGGGCTTTTTATCAGACACATGATGAAGTCATACTGGAGGGCCCTACGGAGTCATCAGAAGCTGCGAAAGCCATTGTTGTTGCATGCATGTCAAAGCTATTTTATGGACAACATTTTCTTAAGGTTGGCTTAGCCGTAGATGCCAAATGTGCTCAAAACTGGTATGCTGCTAAGGGACATCCTTCTGCATATCTGAGGACAACCAGAATTTTTGTAAAGACTGCACGCCTTGCCCTAGTCCGAAATTTGATCTTCCTTGGCCACTTTGCCGTCGTTGCAGCAAAGATGGGCAATCAAAAACCAAGCTGCTAAATGTGCTTAAAACTGGTATGCTGCTAAGTGACATCCTTCTGCATATCTGAGGAAAAATCAGAATTTTTGTCAAGACTGCACGCCTTGACCTAGTCTGAAATTTGATCTTCCTTTGCCACTTTGCCGTCGTTGCAGCAAAGATGGGCAATCAAAAACCAAGCCCCAATTTTGTTTTGATGCTGATGAGATTTTCTGTGACTGCCGACAATTGATGTCTCTGAGAGCTCGGGAGCTGTTTGGTGCAGTCAGAGTGCCTCGAAGAACAAGGAATTTCAGTCCTTTGTATATATTCGGTGTATATTTTGTTCTGTACTGGTATGTCATTTGGAACATTTGTAAATGGTAGCCGGCACTTTGATCTCTTATTCTCCAGACCGCTCTGGGAATGAAACTAACCCTAAGCTATTGGCCATTGTTTTGGTTGTGTAGTAGTAGTATTCGCAAGAATTCACTGTCTAGTCATGATGCTCATTTCTCCTTTAAATGTCATCATCCTGAATGTCTACACACAGATTGGTGTGTACAAATATATTCAAGTACAACAAAATTAATAATAATATAATTATATTTAAGTAATGATAGATTTCAGCAATATGGGAAAGGGAAACATTTGTGCAATATAAAAGTTTTTCTATATTTTCCCCCATCTTGAGTTTGATTGGCCTCAAAAGGTTGTGTAAACAAGATCCAGGTGGCTAATTTAATAAATTAATTAAACCCAAGTTGGAAAAAGGTGGGAAAAATTTTATGGTATATATAATATTTGCCCATTTGGGATTTTGTGCTTAATTAGACCTGTCAAGTTTTTCTCTTTGTGATTTAAAAGTAAAAGCATATGAAACAATTTTCCCCATAAATTTAATGCTTGATAGAATTTTTAATGATGTACACTATTCAATAGTTATAATTCTATTGCTCTAATGATTAACAGATTGTAGATGTATTTTAGGGGTGTAAACAAATCAAGCCTACTCGCGAGTTTTTTGTGTTCGGTTCGATTTGGCTTGGCTCATACTCGTCAATTTTGTGTTCGAAAAAATACTCGAGTCGAAATAGATAAGTTCGTTGAACAACAAACTGAACTTGAGCAAAGGAGTGTTCGATTTGGCTCGGTTCGAAACTCAAACTCAATGTATTCAAACTCGAAAAAATATTCGGCTCGGCTCGTAAATATTATTAAGGTTACATTGTGTAACACCCCGCTTCGGTTCACCCGCGAACCAACCCGGAAGTGTCACCGGCGACCGAACTGTTCGCTAATCTACTAGATTCGGTTAAGCCGACCCGGATC
>JAVDBV010048291.1:0-17972 GCA_032619315.1 Piper longum | reverse complement strand
TTAAACGTAATACTTTTAACCGGGTAATTGGGTAATTAACATGATTCACTTAACCATTTAAACGGTTACATGGTATGGTTTACTTAATCGGTTAAATGGGTAAATAGTATGGTTCACTTAACTGGTAAAACAGGTAGATGATACTTAACCGGCTAACGATAATTATTTAAAAAAATAAATTTTCCCACGTTCGATCCCACTGCGTCGAACATTATTATTATTATTATTATTATTTTTATGATTATTTTTTTTCCGGGTCTTTACATCCATCCACCTAAGCCGGCCAACTCCATGGAATCTCACCTACATATAATATAAAACCATGTCAGTAAACAAATAAATTCAATTACCAGTCTAAATAACTACTGGTAAAATAGCAAGCTGGCAAATGGGTATTACATTATCCACAAAAACTTAGGAAACTTTAGAATTGCCTCACAATGGGTAGTAAACAAACATACTTAAATAAGTGTCAGCTCGAATGCATGACTTATATTCATATTCATATATACAATACTTACACCCTCACATCTTTTATATCTCACCCGCCACAGTTCTCGAGTGGAAAATGAACAATTAAGTTAGTGCCACGAATTCCCAAAATATGCTGCGTTACATAATACCCTCATACACCACACTACCTTAGGGTATGAAGGAGTACTAGTGCGGTCCATACATATCTCCAAACTAACTCTCTTATTTGTGAAATCAGTAAAAATACGCATACTTATATAATAGGTTTAGGGAGGGGCTTAGCTTCAGTTTGAAAACTAACAAGGGGTCGCATCCTTGTAGTTTTATTGAACATGTGTACAAAATACAGCTAAAGGGCCTGACATCAGAGGGATCCGATAAAACACTGCCGATGTCGTTTGAGCAGTGAATAAGGGAAAGTACTATGGACCTAGGTGAAGAGAGATCCATATTCTAGTCGGTGAGCTCACCCCAATACCAAGCATGGAGATGAAACCGAATAAGAATTGGGTCACATCGACATGCAAAATGAGGCAAAACTCCACACAAGCTCAACACTTAACATCACTTAATTATTTTAATTAGGTTCTAAGTTGAAATAATAAACCTTATTAGGTAACTTAATTATGATTTTGGTTTCATGTTTGCTTAGTGGGTTTTAATCAATTCTAGGGTTTTTAATCAAATGGGCTTACGATACGATTTTTTTAGATAGGTCTAACAATGTCCAAATGTGATGAAATGTAGATGAGTTGTCCCTTACACTCTAAGGTTCATAGGTAAATTCCACTATGGCTGGCCAGTGGGCCAATCAATGGGAACAAGGCCCATTTAGCTCAGCCCTAAGGTTCTGGAATAGTGTTCTTGGGTTACACACCAATTTTATAAATATTGGTTCATGGTCTAGAGGACTTCTAATGGACTTGGGTCAGTGGGCCTAGTTATCTAACACACTGAGATTGGGTCCAGTAAGATTTAGTCTAAATTTACTTTGAAAATGAGCCTAAGTGGATTTTACAAGTTGGGTCACTGTATGTGTTGTTAATAAATTTGAAATTCACAAATAAAATTTGGAACTTATCCAAATGGCCCCAAAATTGGTCACTATTCTACTGAGATATAGGGTAAGCTGTGGACCAAGTTTTACAAAATCCAAAACTATTAACCTATTTTAAGTTAATTTACAACTGGACTGAACAACTAGGGTTTTCACCCAGCATCTTTACACATTCTCGGTAAACACATCTTAAACATACCTATATGATTTTTAACCATTCCAAGATTTTAAATCTTTCAATTAGACAATTATTTAAGTATCATATAATTTTACAAGATTTCATTAGTTTAAAATTTGTTGCTTAAAATATCATATAATCACAGATCATGCTCTTATTTATAAACACACAGGGAATAGAAGGTGTACTTATGGGCGATGTTCATGATTATTTAGTCATTATATTAGGATTAAAATTTTACCACGAACTCCAATAATTACCCATGAAAAATATGGCATGATGTGAATCAATAGATCCTACAAATTCAGAAAGTAAAAATTGGAGAAATGAGCGCTTACATCACTATAACGGCCCAAGTTGCCACCTTTCCTTAGTTTTTACCCTCATACATGCCAATTCTAGGGCATGGCTGGTAAAACACCAAACACAATAGTTGTAGATATATATTTTATGAGTGTAATAAAATAATAATCGTCCAAATGTGACATCAGCATGCCAATTTATGATTTTTTTACTAAAATGGTACATATTAGTGACCTACATGCATTATAAAATGCATATCTATTATTTACATGTCTAAATAAGATAAATGTGTACTCAAAATTCTCCTAACATTCATATATAAACGATAAAAATGCCATAAAAATAAATTCATATAATCATACAAGTGATACACATCAAACAACGGGAAACAGTGGCAGCCCAAACCTGAGGCTAAGGAGTGAAGAGCAAGGGGGGGTCTTTTGAGGCATCCAACCTCAAAAACTACCACCTAGGATGCTAGAACATAGAGGGGGATTTTTTGGACCTCCAAGGAGGAAGAAGAAAGGCCAAGAGAGTAGAAGAAAGTGGTTGGAGGTGAGGAGGGAAGGAGAAATAGTGAAAAGGTGAGTGAAGGGGTGGATTTTATAGAAAAATGGTGGTTGGTTTGATGATGTCATAGGTATGGGTGCCATACCTATAGAGTTATAGGTTGGTTTGGTGATGTAATAGAGGTATTGGTGCCATTCCTATAGAGGTATGGATGCCATTGCTATAGAAGTAGGGGTGCCATACATATAGAGGTATGGGTGCCATACCTATAAAGGTATGGGTGCTATACCTATAAAGGTACGGGTTGTTGGTTTGGTGATGTCATAGAGGTATGGGTGCCACTTATAGAGGTATGGGTTGGATAGATAAGGATATATGAGTTGGGTTAGCTAAAAAGGTGTGGGTTGGATTATCGCAAAACCAAAAATCTTAGAGTTTTTACCCTAAAGCGATCAGACCCACCTCAGGAATTGCACTACAGGTTCCAAAAGGGTTTAGGATGGTCCGAAAGGTCATTAAACACACGACAAACACACAAATGACACGTGAGGGTGTGCCATGTCCAAACAAGTGTACCGAGCGTTGATGGACATTAAGGCCGGTTAACTTACACCATACTATATATGAATCATGGCAAGAAGGACTGGACCCTAATATATGCGCACAAAGATAAACTTTATCCAATCAGTACCCAAATAAAGGTGTTGAGTCCAATACTAACATATGTAGAAAATGCAATAAGAAAATAAAATGAAACTGCAATCAATTAATCACGATGGAAAAATTGAATAAAAACATCAATTATAAGTAAGATTATGTGAATAATAAACATAACATGAACATAAGCATATATTGATAATATGTACTCGAACATAATTGATTATAACTGAATATAACTGAGCATAGCATGTACAATAATAACTGAGTTGAATTGGACCGAAAATTGATTAACTACTATCGATGTGACTTAACTGTTAAGCCTTGGTAGGTTAACTAAAACATGAAAATATATTTTAGTTGATTACCCGTGCGACTTACAGGTAAGCCCAGGTCAATTAACTTAATTAAGATCATAATTATGGGTTTAATACCAACCTTGGAAACCAGTGAACAAAACACAAAACAAATAATAACTAAAAGCATGTTTGGCACCTTGGGGCCTAAATATTAACTGAATTAGGCACCATTGGTCCAATTGTGAGTTATGCATCTTAACTCGATTTGAAAAATGTGGTGGCAGTTATAAGATCCACATGAACATGATTAAAATCATTGGTGACCACTAGCGTCAAGAAGATAGTAGCCTGAACATGGACTTTGACACTTGCTTAAGGGGGATGAACGAAAGCCTTTGGCATAATATACCTACTAAGCCATTACTTAGATAAAATAAAACTATGTGAAAATATGTTATTAGGTCCAGGCCTTGCATGGTTTGACTTAACCACATGAAAAATATGAGCCTTGGTTTCATAATTGATATCATTGATAGTAACATGTTGAAAATAGGTTTCAAACATATAACTAATCCTTCTAATTATCGTAAAAATAGAGGATCTTAAAAGTCCCCAAATTATGCATATATAGTGAATTGGGTCTACATGCTGTTCTGAATTCCTTGATGCTCAAATGCAACACTCCTACACTGAACAATAATATAAAGCTATATCAAAACCCGGACAAACTTACCCATGCCTACATGATATTCCATGAAATGGATATGATGCTCATATAACATGTAAACAAAACTTATAGCGGGTACACAACATCATACAAACATTATATGATCCTTAAACATATATAAACATAGCATACATAGGGTAAGAAATAGCAATTAAATGTAAACTGGGGTTTCAAAAAATTTGGGCCGCGGTCTTGACAAAGAGTGTCATGACATCGAATACTGGCGCCAAGGCACTGAGCTAGCACTTAGATGCTACGACCCAATTTGCATAACATAGTTCCCTAGAAATTGGGCCAATGTACAACAACCTAAGTGCCATGGCATTGGCCCAAAGTGATGTGGCCTCAACGTTGTGAAACTGGTACAACACTGAGGTGTTGTCGCTAGGGTTGTAATTCTGAATTTCTTGATCTTTTTTGTTATAAATATGAATTTTATCAAACAAAATTGGGGTTTTCATGATACTTAAACATAAAATCATGTTTACGATGATATACCCTACTTTCATATGATTTTAATTAAATAATAAAAATTTCATTTAAGGCATGTACTTGTTATAAACTTGCAACATATCTAGCAAACAATTATGATTCATTGTCTTATCATTGGAATTGCATGTAATGCATATCTGCAACAAGTTTAATCACCCAAAAACATCTTTAAACCTAATTTGATAGATAGTACAATCAATTACATGCATCTAGGGGGGCCCCTCGGGTTTGGTACCTGTGAAAACATTATTGGTAATTGAATAAATGGATACAATATAAATAGCTCGGTACCGGTTTTAATTGGTCAGGTTTGGCATGGGAGGCTCGGGTAACCGATACCCGATATTATAACTAAAAATCCCTAATCTTTCTTTTCTATCCCTAAATATCTTTCCCCTTAAGATGACATCCCAACGGCAATGCGTATGGTAGGAACAATGAATTTGTCAATGGCGGTGTGTGTCACATATCGTGTATGTGTATTGATAGATTTTGGTGGCGGTAGTGAATCAGTGATTGGTATCATTGGCTGATGTGCATGTGGGTATGATAGTCACAGTTTTTTTCTTTCTTCCCATACTTTGTATCCTTTGGTCTACCATTGTAAATGTGAAAAAAATAGTTTGTATGACTTCATGTACGCTATCATGTTGCATGAGTAAGTTGTTCATCCCATACACGAGGATATTTTATATATCATATATACATATCATCTTCACATTGATGCAATTGCAGATTTAAAATAAAAATTTTCCATTGAAATTGGTTATTTATGCCTAATCGGTTTTAAAGTCGGGTTTGGGTTTTTTTAAATGGTAATGATTGGGTTCAGTTTCAAGTAGCTTAAAATTTAAATGGTGAATGGTTGAGATTGGTATATAATATTAATGTAGTTAGTGGGTTTTGTTTAGGAAATACCCAACCAAACTCGACCGATAGTCACCCCTACATGAATAAAATGGAAGAAAACATGAATAAACTATACAAAATACACACACCACGCATAATCATAGAATATGAACATGATGTATGAATCTACATGGTTGAATCATTTTAATTCAGATTACTAACCTCTTCTTTGATAGAAAACCTAAAACTTCACTCCTAATCCTATTCCACATGCACAAATCTTGAATAATAGGTTGTGTAGAAAGAGAGGACATAGTCCAAGGAAGAGAGAAGAGGGGGGAGATTGGTCTAGGGTAGGAAAAAGAACGGTTGTGCATCCTCTTTATGCCTTATTTACTTGTCCCTTTTCCACTTCAGCCTACAACACCTTCCAGCTAAGCTAAAACGACTATTCTACCCTTAATTCTTTTATACGAATACTAAATGGGTACACTTGAACAACTAACCCAAAACCATTCACTAAAATAAACTCTTGAGTGTAATTAAGATGTTTGTGTTTGGTCCATGTTTTGATGATTATCATTTTAGGTATAATGAACATGAAACATAGAGGATGTATGAACATGAAGGAGATGCTCATTCCCTTATAATAAATTGCTTGTTGAGATCACTTAGGGGGAGAGTAGATATGTTGTAATAGGTACATGTCTAAGGGGAGTGAGCATATATATATAGGGGGAGAAATGAGTTTGTAAAATATAGTCATCTCGTGGGCATACAATTGTAATCATTTATTGAGAATGACTACCTCAGTATAGGATGGAAATTCCTTCTTGGCCATAGGTTCCATGACATTTTCATCATGACATAAGCATGCCATGACAGAACATATTGCATTGTTTACTAGGCTAATACTTGTGTATTATAAAATAATGAAGATGAAAGGACTAGATGCCCTAAGTGTGAATAGTTAAAGAGTTGAACATCTCAATGACTAGCTCAAGAAATACTTCATAAGGATTGATACCAGCTTCTTAGAAAGTTCACAATACATTGAAGTTGTTTTCATAAAAGGAATCAAGAAGCATTAAGCAACCAAGTGAAGAAATCAAAATTGAAGAATCAAATAAAGTATTGAAGTATGGAACAGTTCTGTTAGGACTTTAGTGACCAAAGATGTGAGGTGCATGCCAAGGAAGAATGAAGTTCAATAGTTAGTTTAGCAACTGAAGACCTAGGGCTTGGAAAGAAATTGTACAAGCATTAGACTTTGACAGACCTTCATTTGAGGGTTCACAAACCAAAGTGCCCTTTGGATGATGTGGCAAATAGTCAAAGGTACTTTGACTAAGCTTTGGTCAAAGGTTTGGTAGCCTAAGAGGGTTTGGAAACCCTAGGGCTGATGTGGAGAATGAAGAGTTGAAGTTGAGGAAACTTTGGCAAAGCTTTGGTTGGAGGTTTGTAGCCATAGCTGATGTGACTAGTTTTAAATGAATGATTGGCAGATGTTTAGTCAATCATTTGCCAATCGATCGTTATGGAAAAGTTGCCAAAAGTAGCCATTAGAAAAAACAAATGAGGGAGATTTGAACCCCAATGACTACTATTTAGGGAGAGGTATTGAAAACCTATAAAGAGGGCCTTAGGGGGGGGGGGGGGGAGGAGGGGAGTGAGGACTTTTTTGATATATGTTTGTTGACACTGAAACCCTAGTACTCTCTTAAAAGATTTGGGAAGCTCAAGCTAGTGTTATGATTGGATTCACCTATTAACTTGTGTTCCTAGTTTTTGATTGTGTATCCAAAGAGAGACTATTATATATGACACTTACTCAAGTGTGTTTGAGGTAATTGTAAACTCCTTAGGTGTCAAGTGTGTGTGTGAGCATCTTGCATTGAGGAGGAGGGTGCTTGGCTTGGAAACTCCCTTGACTCAAAGGGCTTATTTACTAAAGGATTTGGTGGGCTAGAAGAGAGGAGTACGAGTTTGAAACTTCTTAAAAAATCTGTCTTCTCTCTTTCCTTCCCATACTTGAGTGCTTGCTCTTATTTGTTCCACTTGTTAGCACACTTTACCTAGCTCCCTTATGTTTGACATTTTTGCTTAAGGAGCTAAGTGAATTAAGATAAAGATCACTTAGTAACTTACATAGTTTGATTGATTAACCAAAGTAAATGACTTTCTGAGTTTGATCTTGTGTTGCCTCACACAGACTACCTATTTATTTATGTTCATTTACATTCGTTATTCCCTTGTTCACACAGACTACCTACTTATTTGCTATATCTTGTTGTGTTTAAATTTGTTTTTGTTATAGATGTCCACTTGCAGTATTTTTATTGGTTTAGGTTTCATGGGGATCTAACTCTTTAGTTTTGTATTTGTAATCAGTTCTCTCCCATATAGATGCCTTCACTTTGGTTGCCTTAACATGTTTGGATCTACATAGATCAACCTACCGGTTCAAACTAAGTACTTAGCCTCATGAATTACTAATTTTCATGACTAACCTTCTGTCAATGATATAGAGTTGGTTCACATGTGATACTTTCCAACTTGTTCACCTCATTTTTTACCATGTTCTTAATTTTATTTGATCGATTGTCCCCTTTCATAATAGTGTGTTGGACATTAATCAATCATGATTCCATTCAATATAGTCAACCACATGTTATGAAAATTCTATGTATATATTAGTCAATACTAAATATACAACAAAAATATTTTATGGGGGAAAAAATAAAGAATCTACTACTATGGTCTATATTTCTCATGAGAGGAATAATGTTTTAGAGTAATAGTGGTAAAAGGACTGATTATTCAAATCAGTTAAGCAAAGTGCTTCTCTGATTGCTTAAAAAATCTCTTTTAAGTCGAGGAACAAAAAAAAGATCATTTTGCTCTATTTTGAGTCAATTATTACGGTAGGATAACTATAAAACCCGGGCTATTTGCCAGATGGTTTTGGAGTTGGTTTGATCTTGATCCGGATCAGGTTAATTAGGTCCCACCCTTCTTATTGTGGTTAGAGTATGGTATGATGTATGTTTACCTGCCCTTAGCCTCCGTCTACACTCAGTACACCCACCTCGAAGCTATGCACCTTGCTTTTTCATTTCTGGTTCAGTCGAGTTGAGTCTAGTTAGATGTTAGGACTGAATTTCTCGCAAGTCTTATTTGCTTGACATGTGTTTGGTCCATTCTAGCCTTTGTGGGACTCACAGAATGATACTCGAGGTAGTCCTTACCACCTTAGGGTGAAAACCTTAAGTGCACAAATCAAGCTTCTAGTGCAAAGGTGCTCTGTTGGCGCCCTTGCGCTAGTAGCATTAGGGATTTAGGGTACTGGTGCTGGCATAAAGGCGTTAGGAAGGTGCCTTTTTGCCCATTTCCTAGCACCTTTGCGCCCAAACCATATCATAGTTTGATCTGGTCATGCCTGTGACATCAGCATACTGTTAGTTTTGTGGTCCACGTCACAGAGGGCAGTGCCCTTTAATTGGTAGTTTTTTCCTTTTTTATAAAAAAATCCCTTCTCCCCCTCTTTTCACCTTTTCACTTGCTTGGTCCAACTCTTCCTTGTCTCCCAGCCACCTTGTCTTCCTTTCTTAGCTTCTCCTTGCTCTCCTAAGCCTCTCCAACCCTTCCTAGGGTCATAGGGTTGTAGGTCTTAGGGCAGGAAGCCCTAAGAGACCTCCGGATGGTGCTTTGGAGGTAAGTTTTTTCCACCTTGATGTGTTGTGTTCATAATCTTGCATGTTGTTGCTCCATGTGATTCTCTAATGTTATTTTTATGATATTATTATAATATATTTGAGTGTCTTAGGAGCATTTACATGGTAGTTTAATGTAATGTTCACGTTGCATTATATAGTTTCATTTTTCTGAGCATGACATGGTCGCTTGTTTACACCATCTAGGTAGATCTACTATCACATTTTCTCTATATAGTATTTTTTCATGCCATTACTTTCATCTTGTTCATAAGATGTAGATATACAATGTTGATGAAGTATGTTTCTCTTGAATCATCCTGTATAAGCATGAGTTAATGCTAGAATTAAAGATATTTGGGAGCTTTATTACTTGCACTAGCATATCTGCCACTTTCCACAAGTTTGTCCCTATGTGTAGGCAGCCTTTGTATAGATTATTTTTTGTGATTGTTGTGTTTATTATTGGATATGTATCAATAATATATTAAGCTAGAAAAACCTCATTAAAGGCTTGAACAAAACCCCTAACCGTTTTATGTATATGTTTGTTTCTAGTATGCTTGGCTATGTTCAATGTTTCTGCACCTAATTGAGCCCATAATTGATTTTTATAAAATTCATAAAATTTTATGAGGACTCAATAATTGTCTTTTATCAACATGTAGAATTTGGGGTTAAGTGAAATTCATTTATGTGGTTTCCTAGCTCAGAATTTGGGAGTGTATAGGATTGAGGGGTGTAGCCTTATTTCGCTTGCTCGTATTAATTGAGAAAATTTTATAAAACTTTTCCCATACCTTAGGGTGTATCCAAGTAGTTTCTCTGTAAAATTTCATCCCCATTTTTTTGTGGATAATTGGGTAGGAATTTTCAAATCCACTTAGGTCCTACAAGCTCCGAAAATCCCTTAGCCAATACCTACCATTCCCAAGCCCACTTAGGCCCAATGACATGGGCTTGGGATATGGTATTATATTGGGATAAGGAGAAGTGTGTTGGATAATAATGCAAATTTAACTAAGCCTATTTGGAGTCGCCAAACCTATAAACAAGACCTAGGAAAATTGATGAGCATGCTAGGAACACTGTTCACAACACTTTAGCACGACCTTATTTTTACCATGTTGGCCAATGGGATAACACTTGGTAATTTTTGTACTAAATCTATTAAGTGGAAGGGCCAATTGTTTCAAATTATTGCCTATTTGGCCACCGTTTAGCTTGTCCGAAAAGTTTGAACTTTTTCACTAAGTGTTCATGAAACCATAAACCCTAATTATGTTTATTTAATGAGGTTTAACAATACACTAAGCGAGATAAATAATTTGAATAAGTTTTCTGAGTCATGCATATGAATGGGAATTTCCCCGTTTTGCATGCCAACATGATTCAATCGTGATTCAGGTTTTATTTTCTTATTAGGATATGAAGCGTGAGCTCGCCGATTTAGGATGAGGAGTTTCATTCATCCAGGTCCGTAGGACTCTTTTGATTCATCATTGTTTGGCTCGTTGAGTGTTGAGTTTAACCGAGATTTAGATGTAGGACAATATTGATAATGTTTTATTGGATCCCTCTGATGTCAAGCCATTTAGCCGAGTTATCCATAGATTAATAAAACTTCAAGGTTGAGATCCCTTGATAGTTTTTCAAAGTTAAGCTCTTGAAACTATCTTGTACAAGCCCTAGCTAAGCGTATTAGAAGTATATGAGTGATTTGTTTTTACAAACATAAGAGTATTGTATGGGCAGTATGAATCGCAATGGTACTTATTTAAACCCTAAAGTAGTGCAATGTATGAGGGTACTGCATAATGCAATATATTTTTGAAATTTGTGGCTCTAACTTAATAGATTGTTCCAATTCCATCTGAGTACCATGACGGGTGTTATATGAAGGATATGAGGGTGCAAGCTGTGTATGTAAGTATGTTTTGCAGAGTTTATTTGTCAGCCTATTTTATGTAAACTATTCTTGCTTTCAGCTCTTTGAGGCTTTTTCTGAAGTTTCTAAGTTCTCCCATAAAGGAGTACGCATTTTCCAATTTTGAAATATTATTAAATATTTCAGACCGGTAATCAAATATATTTGATTACTGATGTGTTTTCTATGTGTAATGCCCCATTTCGATTCACCAGTGAACCAACCCAGTGATGTTACCAGCGACCGAATCGTTCGCTAATCTACTTGGTTCGGTTAAGTTGACCTGGATCTACCCACAACGTGTTAAGATGGTGATGCAATATGCAAAGTATGGATGAGATGCTTGAGTGCTAACGTTGTCCTATATGTATGCCATGATATGCAATTAAGTATAAAACAAACCAAACAAACGAAAAATTTAAACAAAATATTTATTTTTAAAACAAAATGGAGAGAGTCTCCTCTAAAAGTGCTAGAGGGGCCACCCTGTCAATAACAAGTAGTATATATATTTATATTAAAACACATCAAAACACAACATTTTCTTCACATTCCAGTTATCAATACTTTCCTCATCATATGAGCCAAGTCAAAATTCCATAGCTCACCCTGTTTATTTCCATTCATATTTTCATTCACATGCAAAATATTTAGAATAAGTTCATAGAATAGAATTCAATTTCACCATCCACACAGTTCAACACATATCATCATTACTAATTACTCTAGACAGGTACATATGTGCGCGATTTCAGTGCTATTCTTCCACAGTCCTGATAGTTCGCTCATTCCTGGCAGTTCTCACCTACATATATTATAAAAAAATGCCAGTAATGAGTGTTACATGTCCAAAAATAACTAATAACAAATTGACAATGGAGAGCTGACCCTCTTGTTGAATGAAAACATCATTACTTTTCCTCGTAGAAATCTCATAAGGGCAATAACTATGAGCCATCAACCTTACACGACAACATCCCCTTTTTATCTCATCCTCATTCATTGGCCACATTAAATTATCCCTTGCGTGGGAAAATCATTCTCTTCTCTTTCAATTCTCTGCATCCTTCATATCACGCATGACCTTGAGTACAAAGGCCGAATACTCTCAGACATACTCATTCATTACCTTTTGAAACCATAAGTCTAGATATGAGCTGCATAGCAGTACTTATAAACCTCCACACTTTTCTCAGACATACACATTCAGGATCCCTTAGGATTGGAACAAATGCTTATCAATTCCAAAGCCCGCTTTGATGAACACACACCCCATTCTCAAGACGTGGTCGTTAGTTTTTCTTGTCTTGCATCTCACTGAAAACACGAAAAACTACATGTACATAGGCCTGAGTAGGAATTTCAATATAATAGGCCCGAAGGCATCGTGAGTTGGATCGGAGTTTCAAAAGCAAACTTGAGGGATCTCATCCCCAAGGGTTATTAATCCAAAAATATCATACACTAGATGACTCGTGTTGAGTGGGATACAATAAATCCACCACTTGACATGTCCTCTTACCTGTTAAAAAAATATAAAAGAGTATAGAAGTCAAAGTAGAAGCGAGTTCTAATCAGACCTAGTAGAAGCTCTAATCGTGTCCATGTGCCTAGGCGGCGAGCTCTTACTCCGTACATACACATCAAACTAAAAGCTAATGCCCTCTTATAATGTATTTACACATTTTATAGCGCGCGCACACACACACACACGCACATCAATACATACTCACATCAATCATACTTCAATCTAATTCCATATAAGATTTCCTACGCTATGTTGCATAAGATTACGATACTTAGTTTACCTAATTAGTTCCTCAGCATTCATATTAACACAATTATATCAAGTAAGTCATATTTTTATAACAATAAAATAGTCAAAATGTTAATCTATTAATCCTAACATGTTGTGCTAATAATTATCACCTTTAAGAAATTAAATGGGCGTTAATTATACCTCGCATCGTCGGCAATTGGCGACTTTGGGTAGCTCCAGACTTGAATTCGGCACCCGACAGCATCCGAAGTTTGATCGGGTTTGACTAGATGAATTTAGTGGAAGATTTGTCGAAGTTTAGCGAATCTGGTTTTTCAGCAATTTTTTGCGGTTTTCTAGAAAATTTTGGCAGTTTTCGTGAGATTTTTAGGTAATTTTTGGCGACATTTTTGGCAAGGCAATCAAGGCTAGTAGTCAGTGCTGGCTCAGCGAGCTCAACTCAATGGTGGTGGGGTTGAGGAAGGCAACGGCGGCGATGACCATCTGCGGCGGAGACTAGTCGGCCGGGGGTCGGAGGCGACGTGTCGGTTGGGGTGGGGCTGTCGTCCGATTGGCCCTCGATTGGTGTCGGCGATGACACTTGGTGTGGGGGGAAATGTTGTCTAGGTTGATGGGAGGTGTGTCGCCGCTAGGGCGTGGCTCCCGTGCATTGTGGAGATCAGGCGGCATCTGGGATGGCTATGGGCGGCATGACGACACTCCAACGGCGCTTGGCGGAGGCCAGAGGTGGTGTCGATGATGTGAATCGGGGTGGCATTATGGATGATCGGGGTTTAGGTAGGGAAGAAAGATCAGGGTGGGGTTTGGTGGCAATATCATGAATAAAAGTTGACTTAACTCCATCGTAAGTTAAAAATAATAACTAACTCGTAATAAACCAAAAAAAAAATCAAAAAAATTAGAAACAATCCCATAAAGTAGAATACACCATAACATCACAATGACATATTGTATAACTAATAATCCACCCATACTACCCTATAACTCATCCTAATGCGCTATTCAGCCTAAAAATAATTCTATCATCAAATAAATAAAAAAATATTACATACTGTCATATACTCTTATAACTCATTTCTCATCATCTTTCTGAGGTTATCATCATATACTCAAGTACATCTGACCCTCATTACTCATAACTCACGGCTGGTCTCGACTCAACATGCGGTTCATGAAATTGACTCGACTCGAACTACTGGTTGAATTGACTGGTTCAATAATGTAAAATTCTAACTCGAGTCATGACTTTTACCCGTATGTAAATAGTTTAGGCCACGTGGCATTGGTTGGCTTGGGCACACGAATCTACAGCTCATGGTTGTGGCGAGGGCCTTGTGTTATGTATTTGTATTATGTATTGAGTTGTTTGACTGCATTATTGGCATGTGCCCTCAACTTATGTACCATGTATAATTTTGGGTCGTGTGTATGCCATGGTCAGTTTGCGTATGTGTACCTTTATATTATTATTATTATTATTATTATTATTATTATTATTATTATTATTATTGTCGTGGAGACTATTTAACTTTGGGGCAAATGCTAACAATTGTCTCGACAGTATGTAAGCCTCAAAGTCCAAGAACACAACGAGGAGTAATAAAATGTACACTAAAATTATTGAGTTGTAGTTGTGTGAGTATTAGAAAAATATGGACTGAAGGACCTTACGGTTCATATCGCCCAAAGGGTCCATATGAAGACCAAGTGTTAGGGTATGATGCCTTGGCTTGTGATGATGCCTTTGAGTTTTAATTTATTTGTTGTAGGGTGGGGAATTGGTATCGACAACCTGTATTTACTTGACCACAATTCATCAGCATCAGGTAAGAATATAACTAATCCAAATCACTATAACTAAGTATGAGAACCAGATCATGCATTTGCATCTTTCAATAACTTAACCTCTTAGCTGCAATGAGGGTTTTGCCTTCGTATACCTCATAGTGATCCTTCTGTATGAAAGTCACCCACCTTATTGCAGGTGAGGTGCTATCTTTTCTGTGGCTGTGAGTGCTCATTCTAGAGCCCTTAAGTTTAAAATCCTTCATGTTAGTATGATCTGCATGCATTGCATGAAAATCCCATAGGTGTTCGTCTAAAGCCACCTTGAGGGTTGAGATCCGTTTCCGTAAAGTTTTAAGTTAGTAGTCCAATGAACAACTTTCCAAATTATAATATAAAAGTTTGGTCCATTCTTCGAGCCGAATTGGAGCTTGCAACAAGCCTTCCTTCTCAACGCCAAGTACCAATTCCATTTGTGAGTTACTAGTCTTCCTTCTCAAGCACCTCCCAAGTGTCAATGAGTCTTGCACTAAGCTCCAAACACCCTTGGAGCGACCACCACCCTGAAGCTACACTCCCATCACAAGCTCACCTTGACCCAAGGGAGTCTCCTCTCCAAGCATCTTCTTCTCTCAATCAAGATGCTCACACTCACTCCCCACAGTTAGGGAGTTTACAAATAGCTAAAATACCTTTGAGTAAGGCTCACATAAAATGAACTCTCCTTGGATACACAATCTATGCCTAGGAATACATGCTAATAGGTAAAGCCAATTCTAAAACAAGCTTGAACTTCCTAATATTAATTGAAGAGAGAGGTTCTTCATCATCAAAGGTGTATCAAAACACTCTCCAAGGCCCTAGTCATAGCTAAGAACCTCTTTGCAATGAAAACTAGCCATTATGTTTTTCTAATCTCAAGTTTTCTTTTTCTAACATACAACATTATGAACTTTCGGTTGGAGTTTGGTTGATGGTTTGGTTGCCACATGACATACCAAAGTTCGACCAAATACTGGTTTATTACCTGACTTTGGAAGCTTATATATTGGTATGTGGAGCTTCAAATTCAGTGATTTTTTTTCTAAGTATATTTGAAAATGTCCTCTACCATATGTCCACATTTTAGCTTAACACTCTAAGTAACCTCATAGAAATGAATTTTGCAAGTTGGGATGTTGTTGTTGAGTTCGACTGCCGAAGTACTTGCTAAATTGAAGTTTGTCTAAACTTTAGAAAGTCATAACTCCTTGTAGCAAACTCCGATTTCAGTGATTCTTCAAGCATTAAAAAGCTATAGATGTGCTCTATCCCTCTATAAAATTTCATAACCAACTCCTTCTAGGTTGATATTTGGACTCTTTGGAAGTGATGAGCTTGCATAGGTTCCAACATTGTCTGAGACAAATCAATAGGCAATCTTTGACCTACAAGAGGCTTCCTTATGGTTGAGTAGATATGGTTTTGTTCCCCATATTAAAACCACATAACTATCAAACTCTTTCTATAAAATCCATGACTTGAGTTAGATTTTTACATTAGCAAACCAGTTGGTTCAATTATTGGTTCGAGTCGAGTTTGTTTTGTGAACCATGTGCTGAGTTGAGGCCAACCATGAGTTATGAGCAGTGGGGGTAAAAATGTACCTAAGTAGATGATGATAACGCTGGAAAGATGATGAGAAATGAGTTATCAGAGTACGTGATAGTATGTAGTATGTTTTTTTTATGTATTTGATTGTAGAATTATTTTTAGGCTGAATAATACATTAGGGAGCGTTATAGGGCAGTTTGGATGGGCTATTAGTTATAGAATGTGTCATTGTGGTGTTATGATGTGAATTATATTTTATGGGATTTTTTCCTAGTTTTTTGGATCTTTTTAGGATTTATCACAAGTTAGTTATTATTTTTGACTCGAGTCAAAGTTAGAGTTAAGTCAAATTTTGTTTACAATATCGCCTTCTAACCATTTCTCCCCCCGACACTTCTCTTCTTCCCCGAAACCCTTGATGCTGCTGTCGATGCCACCCCACCGCCATTTGATGCCGCGGTGCCTCTCTGAGCGCCGCCAGCGACCGCCTAGCCTCCACGACATGAGAAAGCCGCCGCGATCGTGCCACGCTCTTGTCCCTGATTTCACCGCTAGTAACTATCGCAGCTGCCATCCAGTCACCGCCTTGACATCGCCAGCCCTCCCATGACCTCCCCCAACCGGAGTGGAGCTCAGCACCGCCCATCCCAATCAAATCTCATAACCCCACCATTGATAGCCCCTATTTTGCCCTTTTTGGTTAGCCGACACCTCCACCGACCTCGTCGACATCGTAAAGGCATTGTGCTTGCCGAGCTAGTGCCAACGGTACCCATAGCACCACCATCCTACCAGCAGCCGCCTCCGGTCATATTCGCCAGAAAAATGTGAGAAAGCCACTAGAAAATTGCCAGAAAACTGCCAAAAAATCAAATTCACTGGAATTCATTGAATCTTCTGCCGAGCTCATCCAGTCGAGCCTGATCAAACTTTGAACGCATTTGAGTGCTGAATTCGAGCTCTGAGATGTGTGACGAAACCAAGCTGTCGCCGATTGAGGACGACACGAGGTATAATTACCTTCGATTTAATTATTTAAAATTGATGATTATTAGAACAACATGCTAGGATTGATGAATTGACATGCTAGATATTTTTATTGCAAATAAAAAAAATATGAATTGCTTGATTGAAGTGTAATAAAATGGATGCTAAGGGACTAATTAGGCAAACTAAGTAATTATTGTAATCGAATGCAACATAGTGTAGGGAATGTTATGTGCGATTGATGTATGATGTGGTGTGTGTATGCTATAGGATGTTTGATGCATCATCCAGTTACCGGGCACTAGCTTCTAGATTTGATGTGTAGGTACGGAGTTGGAGCTCGCCACATAGGCATGTGGAAATGCTTGGAGCCTCTACCAAGTCTGTTTAGGACTCAATCTCGATTTAATGTCTCATTCTATCGTGTTTTGTTTTTAACAAGTAAGAGGATGTGCCGAGTAGTGGATTTATTGTATCCCATTCCACACAGGCTATTTAGCCGATCGTATTTCCAGATTAATAACCCTCAAGGATGAGATCCCTCGAGTTTGTTGTTGAAACTCAAATCTAGCTCACGATGTCTTCTGGCCTTTCATATTGAAATTCCTACCCAGGCCTATATATATATATATATATATACC
>JAVDBV010048290.1:0-11257 GCA_032619315.1 Piper longum | reverse complement strand
ATAAAAAGGATATGTTTATATATATATATATATAAACATATCCTTTTTATGTTTTGACGCTCTCTAGGTATTGAAGAAATTAATTCTCCTTGAGCAGACCTCTTATAGAATATTGTATGTGATATAAAATGACGATAAATTAGAGCAATATATGTACACTACATTATTATAAATTAGCTTGATCGTTGGCTAAGCTGTGTTGGTAATGATAATCCGCCCGTTAATTTATGCCAAATTTGCATTGTATCCTCAATTTTAGTCTTTTTTTTACTCAAAAACTTTGCGGAATCATTTCTACTACTTGACTTCTCAAATCAAATTCCATGAATGAATCTTTAATGAAAGATTATATAATTGACTCCTTGAATTAAGTAAAAATATAAAATATATTATTTTTTTTATTTAGATAAATCAATAATTTAAAGTAATAAAAATTACGTGTTTATAATTAATTTCAAAGGGAGCAATATGTACTAATTCTATATAAACTTTATTTTTGCTTGATAGAAAAACCAACTCTATTTTATAACATGCCGAGTTGATTTCGAGTATTGAGTTTAAATTACGACCACATCTGATCATAGTATGTCGACAATGTCAATAAGTAGAGTATTGTCGGCCAGATAGCCTAACTCTCGTAAAAGTACTAGCTGATGAGATCATTAGAACACAAATTTTTTTGTTATCTCAGCCATGATTTTACATATTACAAAATCAGAGATGATCTATCTTTAAATGATTTAATTGGTTCACTAAAATAAAAGAAAAAAATTGGAATTATATATATTTAGTGAACTCCAATTCAGTCTTAATTAATGACCACAACTCGATTCAAAATGTTGGTTTGACCCATGTAAATGCATGAGGCCCAAATGTTGAGATACCAACATCTTGACAAGAGGACATGAGCAAGCATGAAAGCAACATGGATAGAAAGGTGATTGCAATAGTTGTAGTATGTTGTCTATCACATCCTAAGCCCTGCTACATACATAATACAATAGGAAGCCAAGTCAATAAATTTGGTAGTGACATTTATCTACACATAAAGTTGAGGCTATAGACAATTGGACAGGTTTAGAGCGTGTGGTCCTGTCATTTGGCCCCAAAACAATTCAAGTCTATTCTTCATATTTGGCCCCATATTTAGTGTCTCACTTTTTTGGCGTATAGGTAAGAGGCTGGACAGCTTGACAGGCTCTCAGACCCGGGGAGACGTGGGATCCTTGCCTAGCTGGTTCATGCATATGAATATGAATATATATATATATATATATATATATATATATATATACATATATATATATATATATATATATTTATGGGCTAAGGATTTATTTTAGCAAATGTTAAAAGCAAACTCCATGAAATACATATATAATTGATTTAAATCTATTTAATTAGAGGAGAATAATTTATTTATTACAGTTATATTTTTATAATTAATTTAAATCTTTTTAATTGAAGAAAATAATTTAATTATTACAGTTAAATTTTAAATTCTTCCAATTAAGGAGATATAAATCAATTATATAAATATTATAACAAATTTATTGTAGTAAGTGCTATAACATATCTTTAACGATATATATGATATACATCAAATTAAATATTTTTTTAACGCTAAAAATTCGCTAGCTTGACTCCATTACGTTTCTTGAGTCAAATTCTATTAATAATACTCATGGAAAATATTTTATAATCGATACGCAACTCTAGTAATATTACAAGTTATTAAAATATTTTATTTTTAATTGAATTTAGCTAAATTAATAATTCAAAGTAATATAAATCATACATTTATCACTTATAAATGTCAAAAAATATTATACGCTAATTTCATACAATGTTTTATTTACTTAATTTTAAAAATAGTAAAAATGATTCGAGTTGACTTAGAATTGAAATTAAATCCACTCGATGACATGAATCGAAATCTCTAATTTTTAATCTATAATTTGTAAATGAACATGTCAGGGTACGAAAAAAATAAATTTGTCATTAGAATTTCTTTTCGTAAGTATTTTGTCATGAAAAAACTGCCAGACTGGTGCATTTAATCATTGGTCCATATATATTTGAGAAGTTCGCAAAGGCTAATCACACGTGCGAACTCATTTAGGAATGTGGCTCCCACTTAATTGAATAATTGAGACATGCATTGTTGTACCTCTGACCAAATTAAGTATAAAACTTGATATTAAATTTACTTATCATTATTAAGAATAGACATAAAAGGCCATTTTTTGTAATAATATTATATAGGTAGCCATTGCACTCCCAATCTATAATTTCAATCTTTCTTACTATTCCAGGTTTTCAACCAATTTCTCATTATATATATTCTTCTTTTGTGATTAGTGTACATTATCGTTATAATTTGATCAATAGTTAGAACAACTAATTCAATGTATACTTATATTTATATTTGTGCCTACCTGCAATTATTTAGATGACCATGAAATTGTCTGCTCATTTGTAAGTTCATTCAAACTTCAAACCTACCAAGGGTGGAGTGCTGTTCTTCTGGTCTGGTATGGCTGCTGCTTTTGGTCCATATTTAGCTCAACACAAGAGCTTTGTCTGGTCTCTATTGTGTATTCCTACATTGCATGGAAGGTTCTCAAATTACAACAATTTTTTTCTCATATTAAAACACCTTTTTTTGAAAAAACAAACAAAGATAAAACTATTAGGAAGTAGAAAGAATTAATAATCCATTTCTTCCAACTTCATTAATATTATTATATTTTGCAACTAATGTTATTAATGGAGAGAACCTGAGTAGGAATTCAATATTTATCTTGTTTATGTTAATGTGTTTATCCTATTTCGTTCAAAGAATTCGAAGGACACTCAAATTTGTCCATAACTTAGGTTGGACTACCCGTCTGCTCATCCCTTGAATGGGTGCATGAACTTCAATTAGATAAAGCCTTTTTTAAAAAAAATTGTATGAATTGTTTTTTAGCAAAAAAATCATTCAGACTCTATCCCATTTACTTTTAATTTTAATCACAAAAAATATGTGATGCTAGTCATTTGTCCCCTACTTTTGTAGCTTTAAAAATATGGTTGCCAAAGTTTAATTGTAAACAGAAGGTTGGAAATTTGCCCAGATCATGAATTGGTTATAGATTAATTCACTTAAAACAATGTAAATAAATAAGTTGACTTAGTATGAGATCAATCTAAACCCTAATTAAGTAGCCTAATTAATCTCAACTTGATAGGAATCAAGTTTACAAAAATTACGGTACTATCCAACCGTCCAAATTATTGGATCACTACTTTTTGAGACCATATTGTTCTTTAAATATGATCAAACAATTAGCAACTCTTGATCTAATTAATTAGATATAATTTAATAAATAATTAGGTCAATAAAATAAAAGCAGAGACCCGGCCCCAAGACCCGACCAATGCCCATTGCACCCATCACATGCCATGTCCCCATCTTCAATAACGTGGCCACCCCCTTCATCACATGCCTATGCCAACCTAATCTGACGGCCATCCTCGTCCCATCCCTTACATCTCAGCCGTCCAATCTTGCTGTCCACCCCCTGCCCCCCAACTGTGGGGCAATCCCCTCAAAAGTGCGACTCATGTGACCGACAACCCTCACCTGTCCGTGTCCCTACCCTCCATTCATACACTATTCATATATATCGCATGCTCCTCCCACTCATACCTCCCCCACCTTTGAAGTGCATATTTTATTTAGTAGCAAAGAAGACGGAGTAATACATTTAGTGAGAAAAAATTTCGTATAGAGCAAGATGGATCTCAAGGCGACCGAGCTGACTCTAGGGCTTCCAGGAGGAGACTCGGCGGAGCCGAGGGGAAGCAAGAGAATGGCGGAGGCGGCGGAGGAAGAGGGAGCTAAGACAGGGAGTGAGGTGCCGGTGAAGTAAGTTTGTTCAAGTTCATAACATGTTATGGATCGAAGAATAATACTAGTGTGTTTGTTGAGTATTAATGAACGTGATGTGTTGTTATTTTGGCAGGGCTCAGGTTGTGGGCTGGCCGCCAGTCCGGTCTTACCGGCGGAACGCCGTCATGGCCAACAAGACTGCGGCCGAGCCGGAGTCCGGCGGAGGGATGTTTGTGAAGGTAAGCATGGATGGTGCTCCTTATTTGAGAAAGATTGACCTCAAGGCCTACCAAGGCTACAAAGAGCTTCTTAGTGCCTTGGAAAGCATATTCAAGTGCTTTAACCTAGGTAACAAACCATTCTGATTCAAAAGTTTGTTTATAATTTGTGTTTCTTGATTAATAAAATCGCCAAATATAATAGAGCTAAGAATGTTTCTAAACTATTATTGATGAATTTTCAGGTGAGCTTCCTGGGAAGGAAAGCAGCAACAAATCAGAGTTTTCTCTTACATATGAAGATAAAGATGGAGACTGGATGTTGGTTGGTGATGTTCCCTTTGAGTAAGTTCCTCATCTCCATTCTCTAGATCTTCATCCATCCTTGTTTTTCTCTCTTCTGATACAAATATTAATCATGTTTTTGGATATGCAGGATGTTCATCTCTTCATGCAAGAGGTTGAGAATAATGAAGGGATCAGAGGCTAGAGGACTTGGATCTAGCTTGTAAGTTCTCAGAGACTTCATAATCATATATATGAAGTTGGGAGCACCCCAAGTAAAGCAGATGGAAGATCAAAACATGCATGGAACTTTCATTTCACATGAGATAAGAGGGGTTTGCGGTTACATGAGTAACTTGCAAGTTTATATCATGGGCAAAATACCCTTTTAATATGTACATGAACAGTTTTATTAGTGTTAGATAGCCAGCTGCTTGAGCTAGGTTAATTTCTAATTGGATGTCCCTTTTTTGATGTTCCTTCCTTGTAATAAGATTGTGTATGGAAACCCATGCGAAGATTATAATTTTGCTCAACTGTATAAAAGAGAAATTTTAGATGTTCTCATCATTAAAAAAATTTCAAATACCATGTTTCATTTCTAGTATTTTGTTCCCAAAGAGTGGAACATCAACTTCACAAGGCTCCAAAATAAAATCCCTCAAATTGATATCCTAAATGATAACTTTTTTTGGGTGTTGGAAATAGAAACTATTTCGAGTAATAGTTATATTTGTGGAAAATTATACATTCAGGTAAAAATTTCAGTTCTGGGTCCAAAATTATTTTTATAAAAAAATGAATAAACACTGGAATTTGTAATAGACATGTTGCAGCCAACTTTATATCTTCATTAATCCATGGCCCACTAAACAAAAGCATATATTCCTAAAAGATGCCTCTTGTCTTCTGTTAATATATCATGTGGGCCTGAAATCATGGACATTGCATGTGGCACATAAATCAATCACAATAATTGATTGATAAACATGAAAAGAATATGTATTGATCAAAATTGTCGGCAAAGACTTATCCAATTACACTCATAACATCAACAATAAACAAATAACGAGCCCTTAAACTAGAATGATGGTTGGATAATAAAAATAACCTCATCCGGTTCAAAGAAATAATATTCATTTGCAATTTTAATGGGTGACAAGATCTCTTCTTAGGTGATAATAGAAATATTAAACACTAGTTGATTCTAAGTTATCTAACATATGCTTATCTTAGTAATTTAACTTACGCATGCAATTGGAGGATAGGTACGTTAAGAGTGCCCTGCCTAGGTTTCCCCGCATCTTGGCTTACTAAGAATACATGAACGATAACTTTTTATTTCAATTGAAATTCTAATTTTAGTCATTCATATATTATACACAATTACACATTACTTAGTCATTCAATTTATTGTTCGATAATTTGTGAAAAAATATTAATATTTTTTTGCTAATCAAACAAAGAGGTACCAAGAAAAAGAGGTGAACCAAACAAAAATATCACTCCTTCACTTCATTATTTTACATTTAGTTTTCATATTTCTTTCTACAATGTAAGTACAAGGGTACCAAGAAAACCAGCCCGGAAAAAGTTATTAAGAGAGTAAAGATATCCAGAGGGAGGAATTGCCCTTAGCAAGCCAGCCTCCTATTTTTTATTTTTACATGGATATAAAGACATTGTTCATTCCTGTACCATGGGAGTTAACTTGGACATAAAAAAAAAACAAATAAAAATCTGCCATGATCTTCAGTTCCAACCATTTGCAGTACAAGCACCTGTACTGCTATGAATAAAAAAAATATTGCATGCCCACGGCAACAACGCTCTCTTTCAAGTTTCAACCATACCTTAGATGCCGGCATAATCTTGGAGGTGTTAGGCAGCTGGTCTCATTCAATAGTTCCTACTCGCCACGTGAGGTGACTAAGAACTTGCACATAGATCCGTCAATGTCAAATAATACAAGACAACGTTTGCAATTGTGACACTACAAATTCATAATAAAATGAATTAAAATAGGCAAAAAAAGTAATTTACAGTTGCCATATCAAACCTGCTACTAAGCAATTCAACAAATGAAAAATGTCATCTGCAACCCAACAAAAAAGGGCTGCTTTGATTTTTCAGTCTTCTCAGATTGAGTTGTTTTTTCATCTGTTTTTGATATGGATGTTCTCCTCCAGGTAATCAACTAAGCCATGCCCAGTATATATCAATAATCAATAATATACAATCAAGTTTCAATCATGGTCTTCTTGAGATAGAATTGAACTTCTTCAATTGACAATCAAACTAATTTATCTGTGCCATATGAAAGTAAAATAAATATATCTGCACACATAGAAACACGAGGACAACATTCCAGAATAATTATAACAAAACAAATTTTCAGTTTTCATTTTCATAGTAGGTTGTTTTACCAGTGTATAACAGGAAGAAATTTATAGCTGGAAGAAATTAAGGTATATGCAAAACAAATAACAGTGATGAAGAACACAAGTAAATCTCCCCTAGGCAGCCTCGCCCTCTTATCTAGGCCCCCTGACTCGTCCCTCACCTATCTATGCCGCCTCCGCCTTGCCCCCTTGCCTATTCAACCTGTCTGGTATGCCTCCCTCCCCCCATTCCCCTGCCTGTCATTGTGAAACTCGAATGGAAATGTATATATAGCTAAAGTTCCCTAAAATTTTGCAACAGAGTGAACACTACAACCGCCTTACAGCCCTCACACTTATTTAGATGATGAAGGAACATTCACTAGTTTTGCCCGTCGTGTCACTCTCGACTCTTAATCCCAATTTATCAGTCTTAGGCAAGTTCATAGATCCTTGAATTGCCCGTCAAGTCTCAAGCAAGTCTCAGGCAATTTATCAGTCGCAGGCAAGTTCACAGTCTCAGGCAAGTTCAGCGACTTCCCGTTGGTTCTCATCATTTCCTTCTAGTAAATTATTAATTGCCCAAAAAGCCTTCTCTCACGAGAAAGGATTGCCTTCATCAGCAACACATTGTTCCAACAATGGAACAATCCGATTCTGTCGTCCAATTTCAACTTGCACTTCTTTTCTTCTAAGCATTCAATTGGCAATAATGACAATCAAATCTCCTAGGTAACCTTTATAAGGGCAAGGAATCTTACCTAGAGACCAATCTTGCCCTCTAGATTTTCAAATTAATTCTGGTGGTTCAAGCTTACGAAGTGAGTCCAACACAAAATTCAAAATACCAGAATATAATAGAGAATCAAGAGCAGATGGGCGAGCCCTCTCTTCATCACTCTCAACACCTGTACTTATACTCTCAAATTGATAAGGGAAAACTCAAGGACCTCAACTGCAAGTGAGTTTGTCTGGAAGTATATCTCATTCCCAAAACTAGAATGAAAAATAGAGGAAGGATCCTTCAGAATTTGATAAATGGAAAAAGCGAAATCATCAAAGGCGTCCTCAGGCATTTTTTAGAGCAACTCTCATAAAAAACCTTGATATTTTCCTTGAGCTCTTGTACACCATCTGCCTTCCTATGGGCCTCCAAAAGACGTGCACTAAGTTTCATGTCTCTTTTAATCCAAATCCTAATTTAAAAGGTTTCATGGATCCAAAACCTAACTCAAAAAAAGCTTTCTAATTAACCCATATAAAATTCATCAAACCAAGCTCAAGTTACATTGCAAAAGACACATCGACGATGTAGGCAAACATTAATCAAAAAATAAAATTTTTTCATTAACCTACATATAATTCAGTAACATCGTCTACAACAGATGTGAGACAAATCCAGCATCCACCAAGTACATGTGCATAAGTTGGGCTTAACTTAGAAAATAATCGACGAAAAAAGGTGCCCTCATAGCAGAGTCTAGACAAAAGCAATAACAAATGGTCTTCAGCAAAATCTTCTACAACAATACATAAGAGGAGAAACAATAATTATATTAAACGAAAAAAAAACGCTCTTTTAGAAATAAACCTCTGCATATGTTATCAATCATATCCAGTAAAACTGTTTGTATCACCCAATTTAGTTTAGACAACAAAGTTCTAGTTGTAAAAGAACAAAAAATTTCACATTCCTGGTACACACATCATGAACATCATCTACATCTTATTCCAGTAAAGCTAGGGTCGAGAATTCTTATGAAGATATATCTCAATAAAGTCAATGTTGAACAACAAACCTAAATTTGTCACAGAAAAAAATCCCGAAACAAACAATCAACCAAAAAAAGAAGTGAACATAGAGAAAAAGCTTACAGATGTAAATAAGAAAATTTGAAATTAACATCTGATACTTATTAAAGAGGTCTGGATAATGTCCAGCAATAATAAGTACTCCATTTTGCTCTCAACTCCTCCAGTCGCATCGCATTGCATTGTCCTTACAAAGTTCAAACAACGGCCTAGAAACAAATCAGATACTTCCCTGATATGGACTTGTGACCCCTCCATAAATCCTAACGGGTAAAATTGCCTCCACACTTCCGAATGATAAGTAGAATCAGTCAGCACCACATTGGCCGGTATCTGGAGACCAACCTGGATAATTTTGAGATCAAAATTAACTGACTGAAATAAACTTATTAAGGATTTCACACCAAATAGATGGAGGAAAGTGGTTATGTTGGTAGACTCTCCAGCACATAGGTTTTTGAGAATTCGGAATGCAGCAATGAGGTGATGGGAAGGAGAGGTTGAATAGAATTTTGGAGGTTAAGAGAAGATACAATGTCGTGATCTCGGATGCAAGACTAGACCGGCCAATGGGCGTCTTAGAAGTCTCAATCAGACTAGCTAGAGTTTCCTTAATGGTTTCTTTGACAAAGAAAGGATCTGCAGCTGAATGATCTTAGCTAAATGCTTCTGAAGGAAAAGCCATCCTGCACAATAATGATGTAGTTATAAACAAGCTCAAGAAGCCTTGCATAAAAGTAGGCACAAGCCGAAGAAAACGAACCTTGAAATTCATGGAGATGACTTGCAGATTGTCTCCCGCAGCTGGCAAAAACCAAAGATGGAAAATGGTTCTTGACTGGATGTCTTATTTGTTATGTTCCTATTGGGTTTATCCTACATCGTTCGTAAAAAGCGTTGGTGTCTTGTATATAGGCTAATTGGAAAGCCTTATTCCTTAAGCTAGCTTTTGGATTAAGAGAGGCGTTTAACACTTATTGCAAGTCCTTTTTGGAAGCCCAAAGGGCCCAATAATGGTATTAGAGCCTAGGGGTACCTAACAAGTGGTATCAGGGCAAGTTACGATCTTGGGAGTGTTTGCGAAGTAAGATTATGATCTTGGGAGATGTGTTTACCTACGTCGATTTTCGGATGATTTAAGGGGAGTGGTGGGTGCTGTCTCATGAAATGAAGATTGCCAGACGATGATTGTTTCGGGGTCGCCGGAGTTGTGAGCCCAGAGGTATCTAATAAGTGGTATCAGAGCATTTTGGGAGTGTTTGCGGAGCGAGATTACGATATTTGGAGATGTGTTTGCTTATGCATATTGTTGGATGATTTAAGGGAGGGAGTTTGCCAGGTGGGTGGTGTCTGATGAAAAGTGGAGACACCGATTGTCGGATGATTTAAGAGGTTGGTGCCGTCTGACGAAAAGTGGACGCCGATTGTCAAATAATTTAAGAGGAGTTTGCCAGGTGGGTGTCGTCTGATAAAAAGTGATTTTCGGAAAATTTAAGGGGAGTTTGTCAGGTTGGTGCCGTCTTATGAAAATTGGACGCCGATTGTTAAATGATTTAAGGGGAGTTTGCCAGTTGGGTGCCGTCTGATGAAAAGTGAAGACGCCGATTGTCGGATGATTTAAGGGGAGTTTGCCAGGTTGGTGCTGTCTGTTGAAAAGTGGACGCCGATTGTCAGATGATTTAAGGGGAGTTTGCCAGGTGGGTGAAAAAAAAAAGTTTTTGGGTCGCCGGAGTTGTGGGTGTTATCTCATGAAAAATCTTGGGAGATGTGTTTGCTTACGCCGATTGTCGGATGATTTAAGGGGGGGAGTTTACCAGGTAGGTGCTGTCTGATGAAAAGTGGAGACGTCGATTGTCGGATGATTTAAGGGGAGTTTGTCAGGTTAGTGCCTTCTAATGAAAAGTGGACGCCGATTGTCAGATAATTTAAAGGGAGTTTGCCACGTAGGTGCAAAAAAAAATGTTTCGGGGTCGCCGGAGTTGTGGGTATTGTCTTATGAAAAAAAAAGTGGAGATTGTCAGATGATTATTATTTCGGAGACGCCTGATGTGTGAAGGGGAATTATTAGGTTTATCCCACATAGGTCGTAAATCTATATATTTCGAATAAACAAGCATTCAATTTGATGCTAAAAAAGTGGAAAATGGAAGATTCCAGCCTGTTCGTGACTCAATTTGAAGTTCCTGTGATCACACTATTTCTCATCTCACACAAAAACAAAAAATGTTGATAAAAATTTAGTTCCCTTGTTAAATACAATTTTGTTCATTCCCTAAATATGACTTCATGCAAGAGCATTGAAATCCTTCTCAACGTTTATCTTCCTTCTATCAAAGCTTCGAACTGGCTCTGTGAAATTAGGCCCATGAAAGAAGATTTTCCTCTCAATAACTGTAGTTAAATAAGATACTATATATGCTTGTTTGGCTGATACTAGTACCAGAGCATCAAGCTAATGGCATAAATTGCATGAAAGCATCCATGGATAATAAATAGACTTGTCAATCAAAGTTGATGAAAATTGCATAAATAGTTCACTGAACTAATCCAAACACAAACAGCTGACAATAGTAGCAAAGTTACAAAAGACTTTTGTCAGAAATAAGAGTACAAACAAATGATCGCAGAAAACTAAACATGGGCGTACTTAATTCTAGATACACCATATAATAGTATGACCATTC
>JAVDBV010048289.1:0-30001 GCA_032619315.1 Piper longum | reverse complement strand
CCCCCCCCCCCCCCCCCCCCACGAGGAGCCGATCAAGCCCTCAGACCAGTCAAAACCAAAAAATAAAATCAAACAACGCTCCAAATCCGGTAAAAAGAAAGACATACCAGATCACAGAGCAGGCCAAGATATGTCGGATTGGAAGACCGACCACTTTTGGATGCAGACAGCGAAAAAAATTGGGAAAAAAAACTTAGTCCAATCCCGGAGATAGCTCAGTGGTGAGAAGCCCAGTTGCAGAAATGCATTCTTCAGCGACAAAAATCAGATCTTTCTTCAGCTTTTGTGGTTGCCGTTGAGAGGCTTTGGGTGGGAGTTTAGGAAGCGGCTTCTCTCCTTTTGTTGCTGATGTTTCAGCAAAGAAGAAAAAGAAAATCCTTTTTTCCCATTTTTATTTTAATTTGTTCTGCAAAAAAATACATTTTAATTCCAAATTTAGAGGAAAAAGCAGGTATAATAACATCTATTACTCTTTAGTCTTGTCTGAGTTAATATTATTATTACAAACAGTTTGGTAAAAAAAAAAAGGTACACGAACACAAATTTAAGGGACAAAATGATTAAAATCGATCTTTGTCCTCTGTACTGTGAATCGAAATAATTTAAGGACTCGTTTCCTCTACCACCGTAAAATTTTCATAATTTTTTTGGAAAAAAGTGTTTTCATGCTTGTAATTTTTACTAATAATGCTACGTGTTTAGTTTTCAGATGAAAAAAATCATTAAAAAAAAAGGCCAGAAAATAGGGTTTGATCGGCAGCCAATCACGAGGGGCGCACGGAGGCGCGGCTGGCGGGCCCCAGATGGAGGGAAAGTTGACGGCCAGATATGACGGAGACTTTTGGCAACGGTAAAAACGGATGGTGGTCGCCGTTACGATAATAGGAAAAGAGTGAGTGGGTAAAGAGCACACGTGTGACGTTCGGACAACATGAGCCTAAGCTGTCATCAGATATATCTCTCCCATCATTTACTGCTGTAGCCTCTTTCTTTTCTTCTCTTTTTTTTTTTTTTTTTTTTGCCTCGAAAAAAACCTATTATCTTATATTAAATAAGATGACGCACCGTCAGCTGCGCCATGGGATTTAGACTACTATTAAATTTTATTTTATTAAATCAATAATGAGATAAGCTTTATTTATTTAAATTCTTAGATACAGATTCTAAATGATTTTAAAGATATATTTTATTTAAATAAAATGATAATTTATATTAATTTAATATTTTATTTTTCCTTTTATTGTATTTTGATCAATTAAATAACTTGTTTTTAATCAAATTCTAACATTAAATTCTCTCTTTATTAATGTTCTTTAAAGGCCTACGTAATGCATGGGGCATATTTAAAACTTATTAATAATATATATTAAGAATTTATAAAATTAATTTTAAAATATTTACTAAATTATTGTTAAAATAAAAATAATAAATATTTACTTAAATTTTAACAAAAAATATAATCATATACAAATATTAAAATTAATATTAACTTTAATAAGAAAATTTTTTAATAATTAAATAGAATTTAAAAAAAAAGAATTGTACTCTAAGTTTTTTTAATAATAAATAAAAATAGGTCAATATATATATATATATAATATTTGTAAAAATCTAAATTAAGTATATATTATTAAGTAATAAACTTTAATTTTATAGTTTAAATATAAATATATTAAAATTTATTAATATTTTAAAAATTATTAATTTAGGTAGAATTATAACCCAACACTTTCTTACTGATAAATAATAATAATAATAATAAATTAAGTAAATATTAAAGGGGTGAACGCACACAAACACAAACATGTTTATCCGTATTTGGGTCCAATAACCCATATACACCTCTTCCTTCTGTCCTCAATGATTTTATCCTACTAGTTCCACAAGACAAGGAGGAAATAAATAAAAAATAAGATAGGGGTTGAAAAGATATGATTTGAGACCTCAAATCATGGACCTCAAATCATGGAAGTGAAAAATTCCCTCAGATGTTTGTAAACACCCAAATGATGAAGGAGGAGAGGGGGCTCATATGGTAAGTGAAAAAAAGAGAGAAGGAGAGTGGGAAAAAATTAGGAAAAGGAAGAAAAAATTGAAAGAGCCCCTTGTCAGAGATCCATCTCCAGCGACCATTTTGCCCACCAAATTAGAGTTTCGAGTGCCCTGGACACCATCCAACCAAGAGTAGCTACCGGAGAAGCCCTGTCACTAGAAAAGCAAAGAAAAGCCTTCTATAGAAGCTGTGCAAAACCTACAAGTCACCATTTTCTTGACCTATGTTTGGCCAACCTAGGCCACTGCCGACCACGTCACCACTTCCAATTGGTTCTTCTTAACACTGCCAACAAATTCAAGTCGAAAACCACCACTGGAGAAGCTTACCCTCGCCGAAAAAGTGCGACAGCAGCACATGGTTATCTTTCCAATCTCTGTCTAATTGACTGGAGCCACCATAAGATAAGCCGCTGTCTCTAATCAATCACCTTTGTCTTCGGATACAAACCTAAATCGCGTACCACCTCGAGGTCAACTTTGTCGAAATTTTTCGGCCTCACCACTGCCGCCCACGGACACCTCCAGCCATCAGATCACCACGAGAAGCTTCATCCATCCGAGATTCACTGATCGCCACCAACCTTAGTCACTTAAAACTTAGTCATCGAAGCTCTGCCACTGCGCCACCTGCCTAAGTGGGTTTGTCGGGCCCATTTATGCTTGTTTGTGTCCTTGCCATATCTCATTTCCCCGTGATCCAATCGGATCCGAACTAACCCGAATAGCTACTGCAAAGCTAGATAGTATTCGCGACCCGTCCACGACCCATATAGGAATTAGTGCACTCCACACCACTGTAGACTGGCGCACACAGAGAGAAAAGCAAGATCGCATGCGCCACCTGGCCCGGTCAAGCATTTATTTGTTCTAAACCTATCTGATGTGGTTCGATTCAATCTATTATCACTTGATAAAATAATTTGAAGGCCTTTTGGACATCAGATCGAGACGAAACTTGTTATCCTATTGTTTCTAGACGCCTCAGACGTAGTGGTAAGGTTATTTTGAAGATTTGAAGATAAGAAAAAGATGAACTAAGGCATTAGAATCAAAGCTATCAAAGACAAATCAAATAAAAAAGTGGTAAAATTTAATATTTTGTATAAGTGTAAAATCAAAGAAGAAACAGTGGATTGTGAGTATCAATCTTATTGCGGATTGACTTAGGGATTCAAATTGAACCCTAAAGAACAATGTAAAAATTTTAGGTGTTTATTCCTCGTTTACGGTATTTTATTGATCTTACACAATTTCTTTGTATGGTAAGGGCATCTTAAGTCTTACCTAACCCTCTAACTCAACACGAAACGAAGACTTAATCGCGAGGTGCCCATCCTGCGCCCGAATAGGGGGTCATAAAGGTTTTTTTTTAGAGTCAGACCCTTAATAATTAGTGGTGGGCTAAAATCAACTACAATGGGAGCCCAAAAAAAATTCAACACTTTAATGTAAGGGGGTTAATATATTATAAAATTATAATATAATATTTATTATATATATATATATATTATATTTGATTTATTTTTTCAGAAAATGTTTTTTATGGGGAAAAATACAATCCTTTTATAAACGAAAAAACAATGTTATTTTGAAAATGATACTGATTTAAATTGTTGTTAGAAATGATGAATGTATATGAAAGAGGGGGGGGGGGGGATATTTTGACTAAAATACATAGATAATCACGCAAAAAAGAGAAAAAACAGTGAACAAATAAAATATAGAAAAAAACCCCTAAATGTACGTAAGATCCAAAAAAAAAGAAAAATAAAAAAGATTAACCTTTTAAGAGTAGATATTAGAAACTGTAAGTTTATTTTTATTTTATATAGATAAACACAAATATTGTCTCAAATATCAACAATGACTTCATAAAGATTACCATTTACCAATACACGAAAAACTATAATAGATGTAATTCGTGTATTAACATGTAATTTTAGTGAAATTTTACAGGATGATTTTTTAAAGTTATTTTTTTATGGTTACGTGCAAAGAATTTATTGCCTCTGATAATAGGGGAGGTTTTTCTTTTCTTTTTAAAATCAATCTAGGCCCACATTGACATTAAACTTATGCAAGGCTGATATTCTCATTAAAAGATTATTCATAATATGTATTGATCAGAAAGAAACAAACATACTAGCCCTCATAATCCTTATTATTAATAAAAAATAATTCCTCATTATTATTATTCTCGATAAAACTCTCCTTATTTGTTTACTAATAAAATATATTCTTAATAATAATTATTTTTCATTCTACACATATATTACTGGCTTGTGAGTGCATAATTTAAAATTTGTATTGATATTATTAGATAAGTTTTCAAGTATAATTCTATTTAAATTAGAAATAATTATATTTTAATGATATTTCTTAGTGCTGAAAGTAATAATCTTAGTGATTTCCAAGTAATTATGAGAAATAAGAGTAAAATCTTTATTGTATATACAAGAAATAACGAATTCCAGAACTAGGAAATAACATTATTATTTTTTTCTCGAATATAAATTCCAGAAATGGTATCCGTCTTCTGTCTTCGTATGAATTCGCTAATTGTGCGTGACTTATTTTACCAACCAATTTCAATACTTTTTTTCCCCAGCAATACATGATATTTTGCTTTCAATAGGTCGTTCTTCCTATCCAATTCAAGCTTGGAAATTCGGGCTCGAAATCACTCCGGTAAGATCGATCAATGGATCAAATCATGTAAAAAGAAAAACACAGGGATGCACAAACTCTGCTAGAAAGGCAATCCTTTCAAGATAATGAATTCGATCGCCGCTTTTGTCTAAACTCTGCAAACGGAATGGCGGGTGGCCATTTCTTCGGTCAAAGAGCGTCTTAAAGAGCCGCAAGACTTTACAAGGAAGCAGACACAAGTACCGATGCTTGGCCACAAATCACCTCCAACTTGCGATAAAAAATATACAAGAGATCAACCACTAAATTTTACTTTTAATTAAAAGGTTTCCATTTCCCAAGAAGGTTTCAATTCAATTAACAACAAAGGTTCCAAGTCAATTAAAATGAATGATAAAAAGAAATATAAGATTTCAGGTGGAATCAATCATCCGGGTCAATTCGTCAGCTCGACATCCATGAGTGCGCGTGAGAAATGGAAGAATACGTGCAGATGAGGTTGATGCATTTTTAGGTATATGTTGGTCGAATTTTGTCTTCTTTTACCCCTTTACTAACAGGTTTCCACTTCGGACAAAATTAATAACAATAGAACATAACATGTCAAAGAAAAGTTGCTCTAGTGCGTAACTTTCCCGAACACAACGATTGTGAAAGTAAAATATAGGCGCTACATTATGGAACTCAAAAAATTAAAAATGCTTTTCTACTTTCATTTTTTGTCCTTCTACATATTTTCACCACCGCATTTGTACCAGAAAAGCAGAACAAGTTTGAAAGGTCTGTACCTGATTGAGTGGCAATTGTCCATATCATATCCAAGATCAACATTTGATATGGACGGTTGTCCTATACTTATATATCCAGCCATGACCTGGTTGACCAAAATGATTTCTTCACCAGTACCAGTGTACGCAGCTAAAACGCTTCATTCGCATTTCAAAGCACGAGCAATTTCCCATAAACAAGAGGGAGAGCCGTGCTTATTAGGGCCCCCCTTCTCGCACACCAATGAAACAATGAACAGCTCATTCTCAAGTGTGTATAGATACATTGCCTTTTCATCCTAAACATATTAACCACAAAGGAAGATGTTAGAAATGAAAAATTTTTTGCATAAAGTTACTCTAGGAGTAGGCATATTTCTTATTGGCACGAAATAAAATGATTCATCACATTATAGGTTGATTTAGATTTCAGTTAAACTAATTTGAAGGCTTGTTGAAAACTTGAAATCTTTGCGCAGACAATTATCAACCAGATTCCCAGAAAATATACATCGACAGCTAAATTGGCGTGCCTGCTTCATTTGTATATAAGATGTAAAAGTTGAAAGAGAAACTTATTAGTTTTACCTCAGGCAACCCGTAATATTCGTCTGGAGAAATCTGCAACAATTCGATGGCAGTTTGACCAGTACACCAAGCACATAACTGGCCACTTTCATCTGCCAGAGTCAATTCTATATTAAAAGATCGTACAATATCACCCTTGCAGGGGCTGCAGCAAAAGTTACATCTCTCAAACCCATCAATAGTATCGTCCAGAGGTTGTCCGCATATAACGTGAGAGAGTCTGGATCTTACATAATTGTAATCAATTTGTGCAAGACGAACTCTGGATACCTACTCGATAGATAACGAGTATTTACTAATTATGTTATTTACTATTTAATCCTAACAAGGTAAATATAAAGAATCAGCGATCGTTAAACATGGAAGTGGATATGAATCAAATTCTCAGCAAAGGATGTAGAAGGAGAATGAATCAACACTAGATCATCTAGTAACAAAAAGAAAAAATAGTGTTCTATCATCATCAGAAAAAAAAAATTGTAAGTCAAACGTGGATTAGACTATATAAGGTATCATTTCTTAACAAACATCTCCGTAACATCTTAATGAGTGAGATCAAACATGTCAGTCAAAAGATCAAGGCTAAAAAAGAACACCTTAATAAGCCCGATGAAGCCATAAATGTTCTCACTTCTTCAAAAATGCTTGCAAAAAAATGAGTGAGGTAACGAGACAAACACAGATAAAATATGTCAAACAAAATGAGCATCTAACTAAGGAAATACTCTAGAAGAGGCAATTAAGTCGTGCCAACACAACATACATCAACGGAAAAAGAATAAACCAATACCTGTGTGCCAAGAGTATCAATAGAGAGATCAGACAGAGGTAGCAAGTTTTGAAGACATTCCGAATTCAGAAGTGATGGCAAACAGCTTAAATTAACAAGAGTAGCAGATACATCTTTCTCAAGCCATATTGCCTCAAGTCTTGCATGTCAAAAAAGTACAGATAGTGATGAAACATATATTGACCAGAAGAAAAATGTTAAGATACCAATAACATGAAAATTTCAGTGGACGAGGTATGACCAAGCACTTAATTTTAATCGTGAGGAGACTAAATGTTACAAGGAAAAAAATTTTACCTGTTATGCTTTGTCAATAGACATGATAACCCAGAAATGTACACAGTATGTCCAAGCCCCAACCTTCCCAGTGACCTGTAGAGACCTAAAAAATCTGGCTTATTCCTAATGTGAATGGTACAATAAGTTCGGCAGCAGAAATAGAAGCAAGAAGTTCACTCTGATCACCATGAAAGACTAAAGTGCAACTTAACAACAGCTTCTCCTGTCATATCATGAATTGTCAAGGTAAAGACAGTTTCTGGAGTGCTTCTATCTCTCAAAATGTTGATAACCACACCATACAGGCTAATACCAGACATATTGCCACGAAGATCAGCAACAAATGTCTGCACATTTAAGTACAATCTTAGTTTTGACATGTACACAAAATGAAATAGAAGAAAGTACCCATCAGCAAATACGGAGTATCTTGCTGGTTCTAAGCAAAATTTGACAAACAGAAAACACATCAACACAATCTTTTATAATAGTGCTTAACTCTTCTCTCCCAAGTTCGTAGCTCTCTTCTTTGTTCTCTCAATAAGAACCAATCATTTTTCAATACACATCAGACAAAACTCTAGTATGAGCTGCCTGCAGGCAGCTCACATCTTTTATCACCATTAGATGGACCTCAAGATACAGAACACGTATCACAAGGTCTATCTAAAGGTAAATAAGTGCATGAGCTGCTTAACAGGCAACTTACCCATTCTCAATCGAGATTTGAAATGCGAATCTCGAAGTCCATCACATGGTGGAAAAGTAAATGAGCTGCCTATTTGGCATCACATGGTGGAAAAGTAAATGAGCTGCCTACTTGGCATCGCATGGTGGAAAAGTAAATGAGCTGCCTACTAGACAAATTTTATAAAGATATATATGTAGAGAGAGAGAGAGGGAGAGAGAGAGAGAGAGAGAAGGAGTAGGAGGAGAAGATTTTAGATAGCACTTACTTGATAAGGATAAATACTGTAATCAACAGAACCCTGAGAATCACATGGCAATGCAACCTGAGAAATTTTAAGACTTCCAAATTCATCCAATTCATTGCCTTGCTTTGACCCTTGGTAACGATTTTGAGTAGGCGTAACAAAAACCTAAAAATATGATGCTTTTTAACTGTCATGTTTTTCTTCTGAAACTTAAGAAAAACAAGAGAAATTCTTAAATACCTCATAAATTTCTGATTAGTATTTACATTAGTAACCGAGACTGCAGATCAAGGTCTTGTACGGCCAATAACAGCGAGCCTTAAATTAAACAGCTAAGAAACCATTTTCCCAACTACAAGACATGTGCAGTGCTATATTCATTCTATATTAAATGCAAACGATCATTACTTATTCAACATCCTTTATCAATGACTATAATAAATGAGAGAGAATGCAGTTCAATACAAGCTATAGTGTTGTGTGGATAAAAAACAAACAAGAGTGGGTAAACAAGGAGAGAGTGAGAGCTAGAAAAAGAATTGGGACTATAATTTTTTAATAGCATATGTTCCATACATCTAACTGCTAGCAGATGGAACCTAACTCTGATCTGAAAAGGCATGAGAAAAAAAAAGCATCGAGTAAATAATTGTAAATGCCCCAGATAAAAGCTGCTCGTAATTCGATGTGAGCCCGCCAGCGCATTGATAAAAAACTTCCCAAATTACCTGCTCTTCTTGAAGAATAAGTGGAACTAAATACAGCTGTGTGGCGCTTCCATACTCGAGACAAATATTGCCAGTTGCTCCAGTACCAATTTCCATTTCATTTGAAATAAACGGTTTATCCAGTGCAAGCATACTTCCTACACTGAAAAGTGAAGTTCCATAAGTGTGACTCCAAATATACCTCAATAATATGAGGAAGAAAGATCAAACATACGTTAAAAGGTTGGCCAGAATCACTTGATCACCCCACAAAGTGAACTTTAACTTGTAGCCGTCATCGTCAATTAGGATTATATCTTTTCTCTGTAAAGAACCAAATTTTCCATGAATTTCCAAAAAGCCTACTGATTCAATCCTGCAAAACATGGAAAAAATATATGAATAACAGAAGCGAAAGTGGATCTAGATACACCTACAAAAGCAGCCAGAAAAACCAAGCTCCCATCCAATGAACTCATCAATGTGATACTCTAGTTGGAAGAAAAATATAGCAAAGAGAATACAGCGCAAATCTACAGTACTAGATAAGGCAAATAATACATCTCTAATCTTACTTTGCATAAAATGAATAAGATGCTCCATTTTGCACTTCATCAAGTGAAATTGAAGAAAAAGAATCTGAACAAAAATGTGCGCCCAAAAGAACAGCATCTTCATCTTTATCCTACACAAAAGAACAACAAATATTATACTGCAGAAGAAAAATCATGAATCAGCAAAATCAAAACAGAGAACACATAGCTTATACATTGCAAACAACAAAATGCAACAGATTTTTATGTACCTCATCTAAAAGCATTACAAGACATTCGGTGGGCAGCAGTCGAGAATAACCACATCCTTCCACAGCTGCACGTAGACAACACCCTGTCATAAAAACCTCACGTCCTTTCTTTAGGATTCCACTGTTACCATCGACCAGGTCATAGTATCTGTCATATGAAATACATCAATGGTTTGCAATTGATAAACAGAAACAGAGCAGAGCACAAAGGTAAACAAACTAATCATTCAGTGGCTTATTTACTAGAAGTTCACTATGGCAACTACATGTAGGCTCAAACAACATAAATACTAAGCCTACAAAAACTTTAAGAAATTTTCTGAACAAAATTAGAGACCTCCCTCTTTAATGCAACTCACAAAAATAGGAATTCCAACATTAATTATGGACACAGACATGAACTGCTCATAGTTATGTTCAAATTGGAAATACATATCTATGTCAACGACTTAACCAAGCTGTAAGAAAGTGCACAGGAAAATATGTGATAATACTTGATAAGTTCAAATATTAAACAACAATTTGATGTTGATAACGAATATTTCTAAAGCACATCCTGATATATTAACAGAGTGGGAGGGAGTTTAATACAAAAGGAAGTAGAATATTAGACTCATAACTTGACAGTTCTAATCAGAGTTCAAACTTTCACATGCTATTTTGAGAAGCCTCATGAGTAATACACAATAAAAAAGTGGAGAAAAATGGTGTGCGACTGCGCATGCAAGATAAAAAAAGAATTGACAAAAAAATGATTAAACCAAAGCTAGGATGATCAAGACCTCCGATGGAGATAGAGGTCAATGGTGCTGGAGCTCCAACAATCACCCAAATTAAGCATGTATATTTCAGTTCCTGAGAGAACAAAACATTCGCGAATGAAAGACTGGAGATTAAGCCTGTAGATCCCTTACCAGATACATGAGAAAATGTAGCTGCCAAAAACCAGCTAATATTATGTGTTGTGTGGATTAAAGTATTCAGAAACATTGGTTTTCCAGTTTTTCACATATACCATTTCTATTCCATTGCATTTCTGACCCTGTTTCCTCATAGGTAATGGAACTGTAGACGATGATCTAATTCAAGATCCAAAAAAGCCATATCGGTGACTAACATATATAAGCTTCCGATAGAAGGTACTGAACTTGAACTTGAACTTGAATAGCAGTCATGTCAAATTTCTTTTATGAATGCACCCCATTCTCTCTTTTGGAAACGCCATGAAAAACCATAAAAGGACTGTTTCCAATAATATGTTAAAAAATCCGTTCTCGTGGCAACTACCACAAGCCATCATCCATCTCTCGCATCGACAACATCAAGAAATATGGATAAAACCTAACCTGCAAGCACGACCACATCCAATACGACCGCCTCCAAAATGCTGTTCACAGAAAGAAAGTTCTTTTCGTAAATTGAGTCAATGGTGACAGTGTTCGGAAGCTTTAGCCGCCTGTTTTTCTTCGTCCAGTTGCTTCCACACTCTAACAAATTTCGCTTCGGTGTTCTAATCCTCCGCTGTTCGTTCCAAGCCTAAGAAGAAGAAGAAGAAGAGGAAGGGGGAAAAAAAGAAATGAATACACACATAAAAACAAAGAAAGGAGAAGAAGCCGGCGGGTGGAGTGGCATGAAGCGAGTACTTGGTAGAGATCGGAAAGAAGAATGGCGGAAGTGACGCCGCTGGAGTAGGTGAGGCAGGTTTTGAGCGTTCGAGAGGCGATCCAGCTCCAAGAAAGGCAAACGCCGGCTTCGTCTGGTTCCGAATCGTCTTCCGACAGGAGAAGAGATCGGGCATGGTTGATGAATCGAACGAAGGCGTCCCCCTCGGACGAGGTCGCCATCGGAGGAGGAGGAGAGGCACTCGCCAAGACGTGTGGAGGTTGTGGCGGGAAAGGGTGGTTTGGCGCCTGAAAGCCAAATGACAGACTTTTAAAATAACTTAATAACTTTGAAGTGAAGCACAGTCGCGGGAGTTCCGTAGCTCAGTTGGTTAGAACGTGGGTCTTTATGAGCCGAAGGTGGTAGACTGGAGACCAGCCTATCACGAGGGCGGACTGGACCCGATCGAAACGGCCAACCTTCCCATTAAATTGGTACAATAGAGTACTCTTTTGACTTCGATTATAGTCATCACATATAAGCATGATAATAACACGACGAAATAATAAGGTTCTAATATAGTGTTTCACCTATTTATTCCATCTGTCGATACACCATTCTTCAAAAGTCTCACACAACCTACCAAGCATAGTATGATAGTGCACCATCAACTACCTGTCCAGTAATGCCCTCTTATATTAGTGTCACGAATTTTGTGTGCAGCGTTTACTAGCAATCATTACCAAGCATGAAATTATTAAAATTTTGCTTGCCACTTACACATGACCTCTTGCTCTCTTACCACTTGCACACAGACTTTCGCTTGCCACCTATCGTCTTTTGTTTACTTTGCCACATGTATGTAGCATTCCTTATTTTTTATATAAATTATTATAAAATTTTTTTCAGAGTGAATTTCTAAAACTTTTTCAAACTTAATCATACATTCTTTTGAAGGAGTTCACTATGCTACTGCATGTTTAAAACTGCTCGGTGTGTGACACGCCGGGACTGCACCCCATTAAAAAGCAACAGTTTTAACCTGGTTGGAGGTGCTGCAATTATGCCAATGAAAAATTTCTCTTTTTTTTAGCTCTTAATTTTCAGGTAGAAATTAGTCTTTTTCTTTTTGTTAAAAGCATCCTCCGGAGTGATTTGTTTCGGCTCGTCTTGGGGGTGCAAACAGCAAACAAATTCAGATGAGTCCTAATGAGCAGCTCTTCAAAAACTTTAGATGACTAATTTCAAGCAGTCATGTCAGAGTCTGTTTCAAATCCCATCAGAAGCAACCCCCACTCCCCACCTCCCCCCATAAAAAAAAAAACGAGAGTGATTGTCCTCATTTGTCCTGTGCAAAGTAAAAAAAATACTTGCACTTGTTGTAAAGATTAAAGAGTAAAGAATGCCCTGAATTCAGTAGGGAACGAGGCCAAGGTAAGCCATTTCATGGATTCTGCACAAATGGTTGGTGTAAGGATAATCTGCAAGACGAAGGTAAGCCAGATTGAGTTATCCAGTTGTAATTTTTTGTTTAGCGCACAGTTTCTGCTTCAATATCAGCATCAAGCAATGCTCAAAACGTATGCTCAATTTAGTTCAGACAATTAACAAATTAACTACCTTTGCACGTTTCAACTTGTGCCTATACAAAAGTTGCTTGTTCACCTAAATCCTTTCTATAAAGATCAATAGACCATGATAGAATCAATCATCACGGTTATGATCTGTGAGTCCCTCTTCAACCAAAGATGAGAAAAGTTCCACGCAATCTTATACCTTGGGGCACTGATTCATTCCAACCTTCGCCCCGAGTTCTCTCCGCCGTGTGGCAGTCAGGCATATTTCCAAGCAAGGTTCCTTCAGAGACTCATCTTCCTCTGGTGAAGGCGGAGGGACTCCGAACTTAAACTGTATTTGTCACAAGAACAAGTGGAGATTAGAAGGACACTATGCGCAATGAAGTGCATTACCTCTAGTTTTACAGTGTGTTACCTGGCAGCTATAATCAGTAAAATTAGGTTCCATGGTCAAAGGAACTCCCATGTAGTCTCCAAAGAAAGACTATCAAACAACAGGAATGGCAAATCCACAAGTAAACATAGTCAGCAATTAGATCAGAAATCAGACAAAGTGAGTTGATGGAGACTTTAACATAAATTTTAACAATGCAGATTGATTTAGAATAAGAGCACCCATGAAGTTTATCCACATTTGATCTTAAACTTATTTTTCACAAGAAATCAGAAACGTAAATCTTCAATACATAACATATATGGTGAAGCAACTACCATATTGCTAACTTCTAACTCGTTGCTTCAAAGTTGAAACTAAATCATGTTATTGGTGAATTACAGTTTATTAGAATTTCAAATTCCAAACCTGAATGCTAAATGCACTGCTGGAGAAGTAATCATAAAACAACTGGAAAATTGAATACCAGTATTGAAACGTCAATTCTAATTTAATGTATGTGAATATAAACTGATTGCCATTAGCAAGGCCACTGGAAATGATATTCCAATCACATACCTGAGTTGGTAGCTTACAAGTGTGGATACAAATTCCCACACATTTACTCTCTGCCAAATATTTGCACCTTTCCACAAACACCTTTATAGAGTTGAGAGACTTTAGAGGGTCAGAAGGGATAGCTCAACAAACAAGAACAGTTTTACCCACCGGAAACCATGTACATTGGCAACTGAAACAAAAATTGGGGGAAAAAGAAAGAAAGAAGAGCTAATTTAACTGGAAGCCACTTACACCACTATTGCAAGAAGAACCATCTGATATCTCAATTGCATTTACAGCACAAGGACCCATCAACCACTGACAAGATAATGCAGTCACCCTAGCTTCAATAAGCAATAATAGTTCAACAATCACTTGAAAGACAGGTTCCAAAATTTTTAATAGTTCAACAACCAGATTCACCTTACGCATTTGTGGATTATGCCCCACGAAAATTCTGCTGTCAGGATGCTAAGAATAAAGACACTCACCAATCATTATTGCAGCCAATTTCCCCCCATACATAGGTGATACAAGTTGCTTGAACAGTTCTAACAACCTTGATGGAAAGAGGGATGTCAATATGCGAACCTGCAATTAATTGGGAAACAAGTTTTATTTAAATAATTTTAAGAGACATTGTAACCAAATAGCTCTTCTTCTTCATCTTCCAACTTGCCCCAAAATGGGGGTCAAGTTATGGATTCCATTCTGCCATTCCACATTATCGTAAACCATATCAAAGCTCAATTTCTTCAAGTCCATATCATGTCTTTAAGGATAAACTCCGTCTACGTTATTTCCAATCACAGCCAAACACTTACTAGAAAAAGATAAAAAAAAAGTGAAATTACATAAAAACTAAAGTGGGATTCTGATTTTCCGTGCTTTTTTACCGGGCAAGATTGCAAGATCAATTTAATCTCGTCGGATATGAGAAGAAATTAAAGTTAGAAGATGAAATTCAACCATCCTGCTTTGCCCAGGATAGATACTGAATAATTAAAAGCAGATGCAGATTGCATAGATGGTCTACAAATAAGAGAAAGGGTCTGCATTTACCGCTGCTTTTTGAGCCTCATCATCGTTCCGACTCTTCGTTCTAAGATAGTTGACTACTTCCATGAGACCGCTGTAACCAGGCTTATCCGAATCCCATCGAACCTCCTACAATTAAACAATTGTGAGTAAATTTTCGCCCCAGACAAAAATGGACTTGTATAGGAGTGGTAACATGCATTCGCAAACTCCCCACCATTTCAACAAGTTACTCAACACATACAAATTACAAGCATCCAAATTTAGAAAATGTTCATTCATGCTTCATACATGCACACACAAAAAAATGAAAATAGTAACAGTTTTTATGTCGTCGGGAGCTCACCTCCACCATCTTTTGCCGAAAAACTGAGAGAAGCCAGTCATCAAACATGCCGGGCTTATACGACGACCTTGTACGGTCTGCGTCGGCGAGATTCACCTGGTATATGCAGAGAAAGCGCCAAGGCCATGAGCGTATATGAACAAGGGGAGGGGGGGGAGGGGGAGCATAGAAAAACAGAGAGAGAGAGAGAGAGAGAGAGAGAGAGAGAGTGAATGAAGGAACCGAGTGGGATTGGATAGAAGAGACTGTCGGCCGGAGTTGAGAAAGCGGGAGCAGGTACAATCTTCGCCGGAGAAGGGAAGGAAGCGGAGAGGGCGAGAAGGAAGGGAGAGACAGCAGCGACATGGCTCGGCTCTTCCAGCACAGGATGTGCTCCTCCACATCCTCTTTGGATATTATAAATTTTGCACCAAGTTTTTTTTCTTAAAACAAAAAATTAGTCAATATGTGCGTCACGGGCGATTTATATTATAAAAAAAAACTAATTTTATATAGGCTAACCACTAAGTACTAACTAACACGCGTGATGAACGATGCAACGGCTAAAGGATTTTCAATAAATCCTAATTGCAATAAAAATTAAAATAAATTTTAATTACAATAAAGAATTATTTAAAAGATTCAAAATAAATCTTAATTATAATATAAAAAATATTTTTATTAATAAAAATAAAAATATATAATATTATAAAATAATTACATAATATGGGATAAAACAACTCCTAAAAAAGTATTAAAGGATTCAAAACAAATCTTATTTATAATAAAAAAATTCAAAATTCACCCTTATCACCTTTTTCACGTAAAGAATACAGCTTTTTTATTATATTTTTAAGTAAGTTAATGAATATAAATTTAGATATCATAAGAAGGTGAGAAATATAAGTTTTAAAAAAATGGGTTTCTTGGTATACTTTAATGCAGTAACGTGGGAGAAATGGGTTTATAAACCAAAATATTAGATGAGGTTAAGTAAATAATTAGATGAGGTAAAAGTCGGAGAAGAAAGCGAAGAAATTATGTTTCTTAATGTATAGAGGAGGATGGTAAACAAGGTGGAGTTTGGAGTTTTGATAAGGAATGTTTCTTTGTATATAGTAACTTTTCTACTTGTTTCAAAGTGAATTTCTACCATTTTACTAACCAAATTCTTCAAGTTTAAACAAGTCTCTTATTGTACTTGGGTGGGCTTTTGAAGATGATTTTTAAGTCAAGAAAACCAGGGTGAGGTGAATAAGGGAGAAAAATAAAGAATATTAATTTTTTATTATACTTAATAAATTAAAGAATAAAAATTTATATGTGATATGAAGGTGGAAAACACGAGAAATTTAAGGAAAAATGTGGTTTAAAATTATATTTAAACTTTGTAAAAGTGTGGGAGGTGAGTTTATACAAAAGAACTTAGACAATGAAATGAAGTAAAGACTTTTAAGTAAGTTTAGTTAGGAGGAAAGTGAGGCAGCTAAATTTTTGCACGTGAAGGGGGGAGTGAGGAGGGTGAATTTTTTACTTTACAATAGCTTTTTAATGTATTTTTAAGTAGTATTCTATTATTTAACTAACTAAAATTTATTGTTGTAAGTGAGTTTATTTTATTTCTTTAAAAATAGAGTTAATTTTTTTTATTTATGAGGATAGTTATTTGAATCTACATAGACTCTACATAGGTAAATAAAAAAGTAATGTACTTTGGACACAAAAAAGACGTATGGCTAAAAAATTTTCTATAGAAATTCATATTTGCTCATGGATGATCAAAATATTCTTCCCGATCAGTTGTAAATTCTACCTATAATATATTTAACTCGTCTTAAACTATATGGTTGACTGACCATAACTTTTAGAGAAAAACTTGTATCAATAATAGTTGATACACTTGGGTTTGCTATATTTAATACGAGCTTTTAGATTAGAGGGTTGGTCAAATGACCAGGATAATTTTACGTGAGTACCAAAAATACAGTAGTCATGTAATTTAGATGAACGAATAGTTTTACAAGTTGCTGATATTAACAGTTTTGCACATGATCATCGTCTAAAATCTGAAAATAAACCATAATAGTCTTAACTTTTGTATGTGCTAAAACATAACCTCCCGGCTGAAATTAAAAAAAAAAAAAACTAGTAGGTCGACAACGTGATTTGGGCTCTATTTAACTGCTCATTTTTTAATCCAAAAAATATATTATATTATTAAAAATATCGAAGCATACAAAAGGCACAGCTCTTAACGCAGCTATTTTTGCATGAGCGTGCAACGAGATTCTCTGATCTGGGAATCCAGGAGCATGCAAAAATAAGTTCCTACAAAATTCTAGCAAAACATTATCAATGAAGCTGTAGTCTTTATCATTAAAAGCTTGCACCAAGGAAAAGCAGTCCATTAGATCATGAAACGCTCATCCGGTTCCTGAGAAAACAAAATAAGGAAGATTTTTGTTAGAACAGAAGATTGCTGCCCATGAATAGGTACCCCATTGAATCCGGCGTCTATGGTATGATTGAAGATGTGGGACTAGTCACTAAGACTTCTTGCACCGAACTTGAAGTAAAGGGGGGGGGAGAGGACTTAACATGCCCAAACATCGCGAGTAGATAGAGGCCATAACTTCCCTGGAGATTGTTTCGATGTCAGTAGAGCCTCCGGCAAAGATGATTGAATTTCTGAGTTTCCAGATTGATTCTGCCATGAGGAGCCATTTGAGGACAAATTGAGTACCCCCACTGGACCTATAAGCATTAAGGAGGTAGGGAATAATGTCTCTTTCATCTGTCAAATGGATATTATCAGTGCTTATATTTAAAATTTTGAACCAAAGCGCTCTAGAAAAGACACAATCTTTAAGTAGATGATCCACATACTTGGCAGCAATCATTGTCTAGGATGTGCCTGCATGTGAGAAGTCTTGTTGGGAGGATTCTCCAACCAAAGAACAGTAAGGAGGAGGAATTTTGAGGTGCATCCAGCTTCCCCAAATAATGGAATTAGGCATCAAGTGAATTTGGCTATGGTGTGGTTGGCACTTTTGACACGGAAGTCTCCTAAACGTGTCATACGTGGTTATTATTAAGGTTTGAGCCTAAATCAAATTAATCTATTAAAGTTAAAGTTAATGAGCTATTAATATTTAAAATAAATATGTAGAAATACCATATATTAAAGATAAATATAGATAAATATATGTATATACCGGAGTTTATGATGAGCTAAATTGAAATTATGAAAGATAAGGATAAATATGGATATAAGTATAAATATGGTTATGATTCTCAAATTCGTACCGGAGTTTTTCTTTTCTGGTATCTCATCATCCAGAAACTCTAGCTCTGGAGAACTGGTACAAAATTTGGAAGATCAAAACATTAAGAAGTTAAGAATCGTATTATTTCTATGGATTCAGGTACGTTCCTGCTATCCAATTTTATTTATTTGATGATTTGATATGAAAATTTGATTTTAAAGTTTAATAAATAAAGTTTTAACAGTATCAGAGACAACTTCATATTAAATCATTGAAAATTAGTTTTTATTTGTCTTTAATTTTGACATGAGTCAATCATCCACTTTGGTATTTTATTAAAAGAAAAAAGCTAATATTAGTTTGTATGAGGAACTAATTGACATGATTTACATCCAATCTTTTATGGTCTTCAACATATTGGGATGTACTAGTTATTGGGATAAGATTATATAAAAAATTTGTATATGAGATATTTATTCCTAAATCAAGGTCTTTTTTTGGTAAAATATCAAATGAGGAAAATAAAGTTACAAAATGTTATAATTTCAAAAAATTTTCAAATAAAGATAATTTTATAACCTTTTTAGTTTTATGTTATTTATATTTGGGATTATTAAATTTAAATTATGGTACAATTATAATTAATATTTTAAAATTTATTAATGACTATAATATACAGCTAAAGTAGCATCTTTTGTACAAATTAATTTATTTTAAAATATTAAGACGGTTGTGGGTATATGATTCATGTGCATATTAATCGGCCTAAAAAAAGTTAATATTTGACAGAATTATATATTCATTTGTTGTAATAAATATGAGATAATTATCAAGATTTTATGTGAATAATAAATCGGCCCAAAGGAAGGTTTATTATTTGATAAGATTTATTATCCATATTTGATTACTGCAAAAAAAAGTATCACTTACAAATTAATATTTCTGTCCAAAGACTAAATATTAATGTTGTGCTCGGTATTTGTTGATGAGATTAACCATTGTTTGAATTATTGATCTTATTATGTGTATGTTATTTTGTTCTATTTTCAGTTAATCAATCTGCTTGTATGATTTCTGCCAATATCAATTCAGTTATAATGTTTAAAGATAATTTTAAGGATTGGAAAGAAAGCATAATGATCATTCTCAGCTGTATGGATCTTGAACTTACATTAAGGACTGAATAACCTACTTCTCTTACGGACAAAAGTTCCATTGAGGAAAAATAAGACATTGAGAAGTGAGAACGTTTGAATCGCATGAGTCTTATAATCATGAAGTGGGGAATTCTAGAGACCTTCTAGGGTGATGTGTCTGATAAGGTTACTACAGCCACTGAGTTTCTTAAAGAAATTGAAAAGCGTTTTGTAAGAAAAAAAAACGATAAGGCTGAAACAATTATGCTTTTGTCGAACTTGATTTCAATAAAATTTAAAGACAAAACAAGCATAAGGGAGTATATTGTAGAGATGTCAAATATTACTTCAAAACTAAAAGCACTAAGGTTAGAACTATCAGAAGATTTACTCATGCATTTAGTTTTAATTTCTCTTCCTTCACAATTCAGTTAATTAAAGGTCAATTATAGCTGTCAAAAAGGACAAATAGTTTCTTAATGAGCTCATTTCTTATTGTGTGCAAGAAGAAGAAAGGTTGATGCAAGAATAGGCTGAAAGTGATTGTTTGGCTAGTACCTATTAAGACAAAAATAAGAAAATAAAGAGGGCTAAGGAAGTTGATAATGGGTCTCACAAGCAACAGCAAAAGAAAGAAAATTAGGCCTTTTGTTATTTCTTTTGTGGTAAACCTGGACATATGAAGAAGGAATGCACTAAGTATCACGCCTGGCGTGTAAAGAAAGATCAATTTCTTAATTTTGTTTGTTTTGAGGTTAATTTAGTTTCAATGTCAATACATACTTGGTGGCTAGATTCGGGTGGTGCTACTACTTACATAAGTGTGTTAATGGAGGGTTGCCTAAGTTGGCGAAAGCCAAATGATGTTGAAAGATTAATTTATGTGGGTGATGATAAATCAATTATAGTTGAAGCAATATGGATTTTTAGATTATTATCGAAGACAAGATATTATTTGGATTTGAAAAAGACATATATAGTACCGTCTTTTAAACGAAATTTGATTTCTTTTCTATATTAGGCAAATCTGGTTATTCTTGTTCATTTAGAAATAATAAATTTAGTCTTTTTCTAAATTCAATATTGTGGGTATAGGTTTTTTGTCTTTTTATGATAATCTATATTTACTTAATACTATTACATCTTTTAATAAAACTTAGCATGTGGATATACGTGGTACGAAAAGAAAACTAACCAATAAGAATTCTGCTTTACTCTGGTACAAGTGTTTAAGACACATTAATAAACAAAGAATTGAATGACTTATGTTAGATAAATTCTTGATTCTCTTAATTTATCAGATTTTCAAGTATGTATTGAGTGTATTAAAGGAAAACAAACAAATATAAGGAGACTAGGTGCTAATAGATCTTCAAGCGTCTTAGAACTAATACATACGAACATTTGTGAGTCATTCCCTACGGGTTCTTGGAATGGTCAACAATATTTTATTACGTTCATAGACGATTATTCTCGTTGTAGTTACCTTTATCTTATTTATGAGAAGTCTCAAGTATTGAGTATATTTAAGGCATATAAGGCTGAAGTTGAGAACCAACTTGATAAAATTATTAAGGCTGTTAGATCTTATCGTGGTGGTGAATACTATGATAGATATGATGGATCAGGTGTACAACGTGAAGGACCATTTGTCAAATTCCTACAAGAGTGCAAAATTATCCTACAATACACAATTCCATGTACTCCTAGCATGAATGGTGTTGCTGAGAGACGAAATTAAACATTAAAAGACATAATAAGAAGTATGATTGTTCATACTACTTTACTTGATTCACTCTGGGGTGAGGCGCTAAAGACATCAGCATATCTTTTTAATAGAGTACCAACAAAGACAACAATTAAGACCCTTTATGAATTATGAATCAGAAAAAGCCTAATATTAAACATTTATGTATTTGGGGTTGTCTAGCTAAGGCAAGGCCTTAGAGGCCAAATGAAAGGAAATTAGACTCAAGAACAATAAGCAGTACTCTGAACGGTCTAGAGGCTATAAGTTTTATAATCCCACAACAAGGTCATTCTTTGAAATGAAAAATGTCCGGTTCTTTGAGGATGTTGAGTTTGGAGGGGGAAATGAGGTTAGAGACTTTGTATTTGAAGAAGAATATGTTTCTCTTCCTATGATTATTTTTTTGTAATAATTAGGATCATATTCCTGATGTTGTTCAAAAAACAATACCAGAATTACAAGACAATGTTGAGAATCTCCCTAATCAAATTATACCTGAAGAACAAACTCAACAGCCTAAAGAACAAATGCTATTAAGGAGATCCACAAGAGAAAGGAGAAATGCAATCTCAGATGATTATATCATCTTTCTCCAAGAATATGAGGATAATAATGGAATGGTGGAAGATGATCCAATCAACTTTTATCAGGGCATGAAAAGTTCTAATTCTCAAAAGTGGATTGATGTCATTAATGAAGAGATGAAGTCTATGAAAACTAATGACGTTTGAGATCTTGCTCATTGCATGAAGGTGCAAAACCTATTGGTTGTAAATGGATATTTAAAACCAAGAGGGATTTGAAAGGTGATGTAGAAAGATGGCTCATCTTGTTGCTAAGGGCTTTACTCAAAAAGAAAGCATTGATTATAATGAGACTTTCTTTCCAGTTTCATCGAAAGACTCATTCATAATAATTATGGCATTAGTGGAACATTTTGATCTTGAGTTACATCAGATGAATGTAAAGACTACATTTCTAAATGGTGACATTGATAAAACAATATATATGGTGCAACCAGAAAACTTTGTATCGGGTGATTCAAAGAATATGGTTTGCAAATTAAAGAAATCCATCTATAGAATTAAGCAAGCTTCTCGTCAATGGTATCATAAATTTCATCAAGTTATTCTCTCATTCTGTTTTAAGATGAATGTAATTGATGATTATATATACTATAAGTTTGGTGGGAGTAAGTATATTTTTCTGGGTTTATATGTTGATGATATATTGCTTGCCAGTAATGATATAGATTTTTTGCACGAAACCAAGAGTTTTTTATGAAAGAAATTTGAAATGAAAGATTTTGAAAATACGTCTTTTGTATTGGGAATTCAAATATATCGGGATCGCTCTTGATGTATACTTGGATTATCACAAAAGACCTATATAGAAAAAGTGCTTAAAAGATTTAGCATGGAAAATTGTAAACCAGGAGGTATCCCTATTTCTAAAAGAGACAAATTTAGTCTCAATCAATACCTTAAAAATGATATAGAAGGAAAAGAAATGCAAAAAATTCCCTATGCATTAGCAGTGGGAAGTCTTATGTATGCTCAAGTATGTACGTGTCCAGATATTGCGTATATTGTTGGAATGTTGGGCAGATATTTAAGTAATATGAGATTTGATTATTGGATAGCAGCCTAAAGAGTCATGAGTAATCTTTAGAGAATAAAACATTACATGCTTACATATAAGAAGTTAGATCAACTTGAGATCATTGAGTATTTTGATTCTGATTTTGCTAGATGTCAAGATAGTCGTCGATCTACTTCTGGTTGTGTCTACCTGCTTGCTGGAGGAGCTATTTCTTGGAGGAGTGCTAAGCAGACACTCATATCTTCTTCCACCATGACAACTGAATTCATAGCTTGTTATGAGGTATCCAATCATGGAATATAGTTACAAAATTTTGTCACAGGGCTGCGCATTGTTGATAATATTGAAAGACCATATAAGTTATTTTATGATAATCGGTCTGCAGTATTATATTCAAATAACAACATGCGCTCATCTAAATCAAAATATATAGAGATTAAGTTCCTTATTGTGAAAGAAATAGTCAAGAGTAGTAAAGTTTCTATAGAGTATATTGGGACAAACTACATGATTGTGGATCCGCTTAGTAAAGGTTTATTGCCCAATGTCTTTCATGAGCATGTTGTTCATATGAGTGTTGTATCATTTGATAATATGCTACTTTAGTGGGAGTTTGTAATTGGTTTAAGGTTCACTCTATTTTTTGGTATTTTTTATGATCTCATAAGGTTGGACCAGTTGAAAATAAGCATGTTTAGATCAAATTACATGTAATTTTTATACTACATATATATACTTGATTTATGTCATTTAATTATGTTGATGTATTTGACCATGGATGAGTTTAGTTATGACAAATGTGACGAGAATCACCTTGATCCTATATAAATATTAATTAATGGACGAGATTGTTATTTTAAAATAATGGCGTATGTTATTTTAGAGCTCATAAGGTTATATACAATTATTTGTGTATATATAGTCCAAGTAGAAGATTGTTGGATGTTGGACGTATATATATATATAATTGTATTATATGCTATTATTATTAAGGTTTGGGCTTAAATCAAATTGATCTATTAAAGTTAAAGTTAATGGGTCATTAATATTTAAGAAAAATATGTGGAGATACCATATATTTAAGATAAGTATGGATAAATATATGTAGGTACTGGTTTTCGTAATCTCTAATTTATGATGGATTAAATTAGAATTATAAAAGATAAGGATAAATACGGATATAAGTATAAATACGGTTATAATCCCCAAATTTGTACCGAAGTTTTTCTTTCTTGATATCCCATCATCCAGAAACTCTGGCTCTGGAGAGCCGGTGCAAAATTTAGAAGATCAAAACCTTAAGAAGTCAAAAATCGTATTATTTATATGGATTCAAGTACGCTTCTGCTATCTAGTTTTATTTACTTGATGATTTGATATGAAGAATTCGATTTTAAAGTTTAACAAATAAAGTTTTAACAAATTGATCCAAATAAGTTTGTCTTGTAAAGGGGGATTGACTGTTGGGTTGCCCCTTCTCCGTAAATACATGAAATTACAACTCTACTTTGGACAAAAATTCAGATTTATAGATTTTATTTGTTGAAAAGAATAAAAGAAATGTACAACACTTTTCTTCTTTGGTTTTTAGGTTTTTTAGTTTTGGAGAAAAACTACGGTTGTAAAGGGAGAAAGAAAATTGCGTTTAAAAAAGGTAAATATTTTGTTAAAATTTGATTACAATCGTGACTAGTAACTTCACCAAATTTTTATATTTATAATATGTAATTTTTTATTTTCTTTCTCATCTAATATCAAATTTGTAGAAAGTACAGTAAATTAATGTTGAGGAGTTTATTTTTCTGTTCTATATTAAATTTGTGATATAGTAATTTAATCAAGCCATTTGCCCCGTAGTTTTTTTCTCAAATTTAAAATTTTTCCCGTAAAATTAATTTGTCTAATTTGTTTATTTATTTAAAATTTCTCATCGTTGAAACGAGGATGGTTAATCCCAAGATTGACCGGGGAGCGGGGAGGCGGAGAATGACTTTGAGCATCATTAGGGTCGAATAGTTGAATGAATTTTATTTGCGTTCCATCTACCTTTTATGTTGTTGAGCAGGGAAGAAGAGACAGGTTGAGAGGAGAGGGTCTGATAACTGGGGTTGAGGCTTAGGATGAAAGCTTGCCCCAAGGGTCTTCACCAAGCTCTATTTGATCACCCTTTCCAATTTTCCAGTAACAGTTACCTTTCAGGTAATTTAAACTAGACACAAATCTTTTTCCAAAGTTTGGAGCCTGAAGCCAAAGATTTGTGGGAGTTCCACCATCCATATTTTTTCCATATTTTGCAAAGAGCATTTTGGAGACGCATCTGGATCTGACACTGGTCTCCAAGCGAGTTCGGTAAGTAGAGCCAAATTTACATTTCCTAGACTGCAAAAACCAGCTCCACCATTTCTTTTTGGGGTGCACATGCCCCTCCATTTTATGAGTTGACAAAATCTGTTTGTGGACTTTCCCCAACAAAAGCGAGCTTGTGCAAAGCTGATAATTTTGAGGACTTTCTTGGGTTTTCGGTAGTTTCCTAACACGTTACCGATTGGATGAGAACAGATCTTCCAGCAAAGGAAATTTTGGATGGCTTCCTGCCCTAAATTTTCCTTTCTACTTTGTGCATAAGTGGTTTGAACCAATCGACTGATCTCTTTCCCCAGAAAATGGGAAACCCCAGATATGTAATGCTTTCTGGAATAGGGAGGGCATGCTTAGCTGCTTCGAAATGGCTCTAATCATGGAGGATGGAGCTTTTGAGGAGCACAGGATTCTTGACTTTTGGAAGTTGATCAATTGTCCTGAAATAGAAGTGAACTTTTCTAAGATGGACTTTAGATTTGTGAAGTTTTCTGTCGTTGCGTTACAAAACAGTAACAAGTCATCAGCATACAGCAGATGCGAAATGGTCGGGGCTTCTTTGGCTAGCTAAATTCCAGAAATTAGGCCCCTAGATCTTGCATCCTCAATCATCCTGGAAAGAAGTTAAGGGATTAAGTTGAAAAGGTAAGGGAAATGACTTCAAATCTGGAAGACAAGATTTTTGAGATGACCTTGTATACCACGTTACAAGTTCAGTGTATCCTGTAAAAAAATTCCTAATATATGAGCAGACAGATGGACCAATAACATTCCAGGAAGACTAGAAAACTTGCCATTTAGCCCGTCTGGCCCTGGGGCTTTCCAAGAGTTCAAACCTTTTACCACCAACAGGATTTCCTCATCTGATGGGGGGACGGTGAGTTGATTATTTACCTCTTCAGAGATAATGGAAGTAAAGAGTTTACCAATTATTGGGTCATCAACCTGATAGGTGGATGTCATTAGATTGCTCCGATGCTCAGTTAAAACTTTCCCAATCTCCTCATTTTCCAAGACCCAGGAGCCATTTGGATGTTGAATGCCCAGGGTTTTGTTCTTTCTTCTGCGAGAGTTGAATTTTCTATGGAAATAGTGTGAATTCCTGTCCTCCAATAAGATTTTGTCATTTTGGGTTTTCTGTTTCCAAGGGATTTCCTGCACAAGTAGACGCTGGTCTAACAGTGTTTTTTTTTTCCAGTGAAGTGCTTGTGTGGTTCCCGAGTAGGAGTGCTGAAGCTCCAACTGTAGAGAGTGTATTTTTTTCTCTAAGTTTCCAAACTTTCTTTTGTGCCATTCAGTAAGATGTGGTCCTAGGTTGTGAAGGTTGTTTATGAGGTCATCATTGAGATCATTCCATTTGTCACGAACTACCTCTTTGAATTCTTCATCATGTACTCAATAGTTGAGGAATGTGAACATACTTTTTCTCCTCCTTTTGGGATTGACATTTAGCAATAAGGGCACATGATCTGAGGAGTTGAATGGTTAATGACTTACAGTACCATCAGAAAAGTAGTCTAGCCAAGGTCTATTTGCAAGAACTCTATACAGACGAGCCATGAAAGAGGATTTCCCATCCCGTTGATTCCACCATGTGTAAGGTTTCCCAATGAATTTGGAAATTGTTCTCTGGCTAAAAGTATCCTCAATTCCTCCACATTTTTCCAAATGTGTGAGGGTGAAGTTTAGGTCACCCGTAATGATGAATGGGCAGGAAGGGAGTCCTTGAATAAGAGATTGAAGGAATTTGCATTTGTTTTCTGTTTTTTGGCTCCCCATAAACTCCAAAGAAATTGAAGGAGAGATGGGCAAGCTCTCCCCAAATGACTCTGCTATGTTTGTTCAAGTGTGAGAAGTCAGTAGTTATTTTGTTTTAGCCAAAAATCCATCCAGCTGAGTGACCAATGGATGGCTCACAAAGGAAAGTGAAATCTTTCCAATGGACTGAAAGAAAAGTTGATAGATCAGAAGATGTACGAGTTTCCATAATGAATACAACACAGGTGACTCTTAATAAGCCTTTTGAGGTGAGGAATGAAGAGTTTGCGCTTTGCACCTCTACAATTCCAAGAAATGATCCGCAACAGATTGAACAGAGGATAATATCAATTTATTGATAATAGGAGAAGGAAAAAGAAGAGTGGTATGGCCTTCGTTGTTGTGGGTGACCCAGTTTCAATGCTTCTCCCCTCCTTGTTTGATGATTCTCCCATAACATTAAGAGCCTTGGTTTTGAGTTGCTTTAGTTCGTCTGAAATATTCTTCAATTCCAATTTTGCTTGACATTCAATCCCACAGAAGAAGTGATAGAGCTGTTTTGACTTCCAGAGGTCTTTAAGAATTATTGCCGAGAAGGAGAAAATTTAAGCCGAGTAGTCTGCTGCGAGCTAATAGCCATCCAAGTCTCTGCAAATAATGTCTGTTCCTTCCAATATGAATGATAGTGATGTATTTGGCAGCCTCCTGGAAAGGAATGACAGGCTCGTTAACGGCAGAGTCAATACACAAATTTGAGGATGGGGGCATTTTGTTAGTTTGATTCTTCTCAAATTTCTGATAGAGTGTGGTTCACCCTATGTCCAGATACCGCTTCGCTTCAGCCAAAACACAGTAGAAAAGCAGCATAGAAAACTTCATATTCTGGGTAAACAGTAAACAGTTGGGTCATCCTTCGAGCATAATCTTGCCCCTCATTGCTGATCAATAGGAAGTTTTCTAAGATTATGTAAGTTTTAGATAGGTTATCCACATGTGTGAGCTCCAGGAAATTTTCAGGAATGTCTTCAAAATCGATGTGAAGCATAGAGAGTGGAATGGATAAGTGTCTATCCTCTGACACGCTTCTTGGAAGGAGCCTTAGTGCTATTTGGATCAGAAACAGCTCCCATCTTGATTGCCATGGATGAGTTGTCATTGTACGGGAGAGAGCTTCGATTCTCCATAGCAGTTTTAGTTGGATTCCTCTCTAGGGTCGGTGGAGTAAGAGAGCCTTTTTTGATTGGGGAAATAACCTTTAGTTCAAACCAGTCGTGAGAGAAAATGAAATCTCCCAAAAAATGATGAGTTTCAACAAAGCTTTCCTTGGATAGGTACTTGTTTTGTGGTAGTGAGCGTTGAGGACAATCATAAAGCAAGCTATCTTTAATTTTTTCGTAATTAAAAGATGCAGCAAGTTCCTGGGAAGAAAAGGTGGCTCGGCTCTCCCAGCAAGAGTGACCCAGGAATCTGAAGTTTTTACCCTCATATAAGCTCGAGCTTGACCATGTTGGAAGGAGTTTTTCTTCCCTTCAATCCTCTCAATATGTCCAACCTCTCCAAGGAAGTCCAATGCCAAATCTTCAGGGAGGAGATGAGCCAGTTTCTCCATTGGGGGATCACCAATCAAGGGGGCGAGAGGGGAAACTGGTCAGATGGTTTCAGGTTTTCCTTTTTAGAGGGGAGGGGAAGGGGAAGTCCGAGAGAGGGGAATGAGTGGGTTGGATGCGGTTACCTTGTTCGCATCTTTCATTTTGTAAATAGGCACGACGGCGAAGGGGTTGGTGAGCGTATCATATCTAATATTAATTAATACGGGAAGGGATTGGGACGGAGGATGAGGAAGGGTGTAAATGAGCCAGCCTTTTCTGCTCGGCTTGCGTTTGTTAATTTTGTGCTCGAAAAAATATTTGACTCGAAATGAATAAACTCGTTGAACAACGAACAAAATTTAACCTAAAGAGTGTTCGGTTCGATTTGGTTCAAAATTTGAATTCAATATATTTAAATTAAAAAAAATAATTTGACTCGACTTTGCTCGTAAATACTATTGAGTTTATATTTAATTTATATAGTGTTGGAATTTTTTTTTTGATTTTATATAAGTCGAATATAAACTAAGCATAAATATTTGCTAGGCTCTAAATTGACTCGAAAATATAATGAATAAAGTTTAAATATTATAAATTTTGGACAAATTCAGTATGGCTCTACTCGTTTACATCAAAGGTCGGTTTATTTATATTAAAGTTTGGCTTTGATCATTTTTTTTATCAAATTAAAATTAAATACATTCTTGTTTAATTCGGCTCGACTAAGGAGAAGTAAAAGTAATAGAAAGCAAGAGTATTTAACCGCTGCACATTTGCAAAATTGGCAAGTAAAATTTCACAATGCTAAGGATGGAATTTAATGGGCGGCCGATCAGGGAAAAAACCCTGGTCGTACGACCAGAAAATTTTGAGCTTCATATCATAGCTAGTCGTGCACGAGCAACGAGTTTGACGCCAATCTCCTGCACCGGGGTACCCAAACCCAAAAGAAAACCCTGCCCACTCCTTCTCTCCGCTCAGCTTTGCGGCGAAGAGGAGGTGCGATGGCGACGGCGACGGCGACGGCGAAGGCGGCAAGGAAGTTTACCCCAGCATTTTTGTACTGGCTTCGCAGCAATGGCGCCGTAGCTTCCTTCTCTGCGGAAGCAACGATGGTCAAACCGGCGGAGGCCGTTGAAACGGCGCCGGAGAAGATCGAGCAGAAGAAGAGGGCTTGGAAGAACAAGAGCAGTGAGCTCTACCGACAGATATCGCGGCTGGGCGGCAGCCCGGCCCAGGACGTAACCAAGGTCCTCAACAAATGGCTTCACAAAGGCAACTCTGTTACCAAATACCAACTCACCCGGTACATCCACGAGCTTCGAAAGTACAAGAAGCACGATCACGCCCTACAGGTCTTTCCTCTTTCTATACAATCCCTTGTAGTTTGTGGTATTCGCGGCTTTTGTGTCTCTCTTTTGTTTTCCCATTTAATTTTGCCATTTTCATACTCTGTGTAGTCCACGAGAATATATATATATATATATATAT
>JAVDBV010048288.1:0-34609 GCA_032619315.1 Piper longum | reverse complement strand
CACACACGCACGCACGATGTCATACATAACCTTATGTTGATTAATTAACGGTTGCTATTACTAATACATATGATCATATTGATTGATTTTTATGGAAAATACTTTAGAGTCGGTTACTTTCCATAATTAATAGGTACCAGCCGGCGGGCATCACACAATAGTTTCCCTCATTTTTCTTGAAAATGAGAAAACAAAAAAATGACTTGGAGATTTAATTACTATCAGGTAGTATAGCATGGAGTCATCTTTGTAATTGGGTCAACAAGCTACGGAGTAGAGTCGGAAATTCAATATTTCGAAATAAAAAATAAGTTTTAAAACTATGATAAAGATGTAAAAGTTATAAAAGAGTAGCAAAAATTCTACATGTTCCGTAAATATATACTATTTTATAGGTATTATTACAATAAAATTATCAGCTTGTAAGAAGTATAAATATTCTTAAAGGTTATCCTCTTGTTCTAGTTCCTCTTTTTGCATTTTTAACGCATAAGCTTTAAAGTTCTCCGGCCTCTGAAAACTCGAGGCTCAAAAAATTCATCAAATTTACAACAAAGTATGTAAATTTAATTTAATTTAAATAATATTTTAGCTCAAAAAAAAGGTGCCCAACAAGAAATTAAATATGGCATTAGAGTGACGATATACATAAATGATATAGCGATGGATTTTTTAATCAATGGAAAGCAGGCTTTTAATAACGAGTTAATGAGATAAACTATAAACTATATATCAAACATACAAAGTAAAATGATAAATTAATCACTTAAAATAAGCAAGCATGATATTATTTTTTTATTCCTTACAGGTTTTTTCCCCCCCTTACATGTTCCATGGCATGACGTAATTTCAAGGCTTTGAGCCTTGAAATTAAGAAAAAAAAAGGTTCCTCTTGAAGAAAACAATTAGTACATAAAAAATACATGCGACGAGCTTATTATTCATTAGTAATTGTAAAACATATCCTTGCCACTAAAACGTCCGTGTTGAATACTTTTGTTGTTTTGCACTACCAGTCTGGACCAAATTAGTTAGCCCTACCTAAATATACTTAGATACAGATCACTAGGTCTTTTGTGAAGCGCGTATCCCGACCCTCCCAACCTGACTGAGTTTGGCATCCATATAATTGGGTTTAATTTTTAGATACCTAAGTATTGTCTTATAATAGTAGCGATTTCAATAATATAATTTTTTATAAAAATTATATATAATAAAATTTAAACTTTATTATAGAGATATATGTGTTTATATGTAAAATTAATATATTTTCAACTTTATTTTTCATATTACCCAATTTAGCCTCCTTATTTTTTAAAATAATTATTTCTAATTTAATTTTTCATAGCACCATCTAATTAATTTTTTTATATTATAAATTCGGGTTCGGGTCGGATTTAGGTTGAATATTACTTGACTTTGGTCATATATCCTGCCCTTGTGATCAACCTGTTGAATTTGGTTGAATATTACTTGACTGATGAATCCTGCATTTAACTAGTAAGATTTCCATAAAAATTTGGTTACTTAGATGGACCAAATTGTAGATTTATAGCTTCTTTTAGTTTTTCCCATGTAGGGATACCTTGATCTTCTTGAAGCATGTCGAACCAAATTTGGGCGTCCTCTTCTAGATGGAAAATAACAAGTTCCAGCCTCCTATGATCTTTGGTTTTGTGCAATCTAAAGAATTTTTCTACCCTGCTGAACCAGGGAATGGGATCTTTAGTGCCATCGTAACTAGGAAAACTGATCTTGGATACTTTCAAGCAATCTTCCTTTGAATTCTTCTTATGTAAACCCTCATTAGCACTTTAGCGAGCACCTTCCCTATCTGTTCTATCCTAGTTTCTTTGTCTCCTTTCTGTGATAGTTGCTGTTCTTCAGAGGAGTTCAGATCATCATTTTCCTGCAATTGATCGTTTGCAGAAATCCCAAAATGTGGTGGTAAACTCAAATAACATTCTCAAGATTTGCTTTATTCACTTCACTTCTAGATTGCAGTACCAATTCAAATTTTGCAGACATATCATTAAATGCATTTAACAATTGATCTTGAGCTTTCCTGATTTCCGCCATTTCTGCTTCTCTGGTTGAAGAACTTGAATCGCTTTCGCCTTTCTCTGATACCATTCTGGTATGCTCTTCTCCAGCAGGGATATTGCTTCTAAAACTTTTTTTTTATCGAAAAACAACATCATCTCAACTGGAGTTTACTTATACCTTGAAAAATCTATGGCTTCTTCATAAAAAAAAAAAAATCCATGACCAAAACAGAAATATATGGTAGTTTTCATGATTTGACAAATAAAAACTGATGATTAATGCTCTAACTTGGAGAAAAGAAGAACAATTTGAAAAAGCGGGCTACGGCCATAATAATTGAAACATGGCATAGAGTAATCAAAATGGCTTTATATGCATGCCAAATATCTTGAAACATTCAACTCGCTAATCTTTTTCACCATGGTCATCTTCTTCCTTCTCAATACTTCCATCAATGCTAACACTCTCAAGGTTACTAGTAGCTTCTTCCTTTCTTGCATCCTGCTCTCTTTCAATTACTTCAGCATTTCCAGCAAACTCCGCATGTATCATAAAGAAAGTTTTCTTCTCTTCCATATTATCACACTCAACAAATCTTTTGCTTTGAGTCTCTCTTCCCTTGCAAACCGTTATCAGCCCATGGTGAGCACAAAGCATTGGCACCTTTTCCAATAACAATACCGAAATTTCCATGACCTCGTGCCTTCATGTTCCACTGCTGCTCCTTTCTTTTAATTGTATGTCCCCAGCCAGATTCTTTGGTGATTCATATATATCTGGGCCCCCCAATGTCCATTCCTGTGCATTACTACCCCTTTGAATTCTGGACAAGTAGTTTCATCTTCGAAAGATCTGTTTGCATGAATCTTGCTTGTGCTGCTAGATGCTTGATTTGTATCCATCTCCCAGTACTTTAAAGTGAATCTAACTTCATCAGTAGACAAGAACACAGCAATAAAACAACAATGGTTTGAAACCATTCATATACTAGACATTAACAATGGTCATGTGCAGTACTACAACTACTGATATAATGATGACAAAAGAGTACAAACTTTATTGAAATCAATACTGATATCAAAAGAAGAAGCTGGATCAACAACAAATTGAGACTAAATTTATACCTAATCAAATATTAGCACTTAAGACGAGGTCAATATTGTTGAAATTGCAGTAAGAAGTTAAATTGTGATATATATAAGTTCAAACATATATGTTGGGAATTGTGACCTTATGGGCTCTATTTAAATAGCCTTAGTTGTACCCTTAATTTGGTGAATAAATATACTCTTATTTTAGATTCTTTGAGGGTTGTACGAGAGGGTAGGGTACATCACTAGTGGTTGTGTAATTTGGGAAAAGGTTACCACTATTTAATATTTTTCTCGATCTTATTTATCATGGTGTTGTTGGTAGATCTAACATATGTAAATAATTGGATGCATAAAAAAATGCATTTCAAGATATACCACATCAGAGCCAGGAGAGATGAAGGGCATGCAATCAGCTGATTAGGGTTTTAGTTAACTAATATATAGTAAGTATTTCATTATAAATCAATTAGTATCATTGAGAAGAAGCACCACTAACTGTGAGAATCTTGACCTCCAATTTTATGCAAATAAAATTATTTTGAGAATCATTTCAATTTTATGCGTATAGCGTTATTTTCATTCAAAGAAAAAAAATTCTTCTTCTCTTTTGCATATAACTTACAAAGGAAAAAATTCATTAGAAGATACACTTTTTGTGAGCTCTAGGCTGTTGGTCTCTGACCTTCTTATATAATTTACCTATATGGGCTTTCTTTTATATTATTTATTAATTTGTCAAAAAAAGAAATATAAATTACGATGAAGAAGAATTTATCGCAAGATATAACCTTTTAAAAATGTGCTTATGATGGATCCCAAGGAGGCGAAAGGGGGCAATTGACCAATTAGGCTTTTGGTATTAAAATTAATAACATATTTGGGAAATAAGTAGTATCTAGTAAATATTTCATTACAAGCAATCGCAAGATTGGTCTTGACCTTCCAATTTTTTGCAACTTTTCGATTGGATATATATATATATATACATATCGAAGTTTTCTAAATTCACTAAGTTTTCTTCTTCAAAAAAATCCATCCCCAAGATATTCAACTTTTTGTAAATGTGCTTAGGACCGAATTAGGAGAGGCGAAGGGGGGCAATCGGCCAACTAGGTTTTGGAATAGTTGATTACTTGGCTATCTAGTTTATATATGGTATATACAATAACCTTCAAATTCAGAATTATTTGAATCAAACTGTTGTCTTCTTGGTATCTAATCATAGTTGTATATATAGAATCATAAATTACAGTACCGTGAATATTGCTCTGATGTATAGTATCATCGATCGATATCCTGTATAAGCAGACTATATTTTTATACTATGTTAGTAATAAAAACCGCGAGTAATTGCTTGCTTTAGCCTGATGAAGTGCTTCCAGTTCTGCTGGTTGAGGATCGAATATCCGAGTTGTCACTACAGGAAAATATAACATTTGAATGACATAAAATTTTTATTAAATCTCTAAATCAAACACAAAAAATTCTTTCAAATTCTTTTCACATTGACAAATTTTGTTGTCATTGATCCCGTATTTTCTTACAGGACTTTGTTTACAAAAATCATAAGCAATATCGACCAGCTTGAAGCATTGCTGATATCCTCCATCTGTGAACGTTCAATGCCTTCTAGAATGTGCTGGCTAATTGCTCATCATCGCTTATTGGCGGAAAGGCAGTACTTCAATCACTCCATGCATAGCCTAGATTTATTTCCCCCCCAAAGGCAATATATACATCTCCTGCGTCATTCCTTTTTTATATATTATCATTGTCCATTCTTAATTTTTATTATGTAGACCGTGTTTCTAAAAGTTTGACACAAGTGTTTTTTATTTGTATTTGTGTGACCTGTTTACAAATCAGTTACTATCTGCCACTTCGACAAACTTCGGGCATCACACAATAGTTTCCCTCATTTTTCTTGAAAATGAGAAAACAAAAAAATGGATGTAAAAAAAAAGAAAGGAAATTCTAACTATTTTAATATATAAATTTGGTTTTTTAAAAAAAATTATATAGAATCATTCACATTTTCTCTAATTTCTTTATATTTTTTTATTGACAAGAATTTGTGAAAAAAAGTTTCCTTCATAATGAAAAATAGTTTTTTTTATCGTGCATTCTCTTACAAACCATATGAAAAGAGTGTGAGAAAGCATACTTTTTTAACTTTATTTTGTCTTTCTCACAATCTAAACAAGCACTAAGGGAAAATTTTTCAACATTTATAGCAAAAGGTTATGCTATCTAATATATGCTACTTAGTATCTTTTTTCTTAATCCACTGTGTTACTTGGCGATAGACATTCTCATAAATCGCAAAATTTGTTCCCATTTGATTTGAAAATAAAAATAACAAAATTTGTTGAAAACATTTATGGGCTCTAGGCTCCTAGCAATATATTCGTGAAATTAGACTTAAATTGAAGTCCGTAGAGGCCCAATGAGGATTTAGGAGGATAATAATCCATGGGCTCGGAATTGGAGGTTGATGCCATTCAATTTAGTTAATTAAAAAACAACAACATAAGTTAGTAATTTTTTTTATTTAATTAGGAGAATTAAAAAATTCAATTCTAAAAAAATTAATTTAAAAAAAACTATGGCCCAATAAAATGTAGTGACAAGTAAATGCACTTGCCTTGAAAAATAAAGAATAAAATCTTCTATAATATATAAAATCAATATTTGTTTCTGAATTGAATGTCGCGACTCCTCTCACTATGAGGTACATAAATTATAAATTTATCATGGCCTACACGTCCATAGGTATTATTATAATTTGATGTTGTCTTATTAAAAAAGTACTAATTATATATTTATTTTAAGTTTAAATTTTAAACTTTTTATCGTACATTCAAGAATTTTTATGATTTTATTCATCCTTATTTAAAAAGAATTAATTAAATATTAACCAATTTTCAATCATTCTCATCATGAATCTATTAATTAATTGTAATGTTTATTGGAGAACGTAGTTGATCTTTGACTATATTTGTAAAATTTTATTTTTATTATGGGTATGCAAAAATAGTATAAATTTTAATTAACTCATCATGTGTTTGTAAATAATTATTGAAATAAGTGAGGATCTTAAACCAAATAAGATATCTAAATCGACTCAAATTATGTTTAATTACCTTTAAAATAACTAAAAATAAATAAAAATTCTAAATTAAAATTAAGATATATAAAATAAAAATTATCGATATAAACGAAAATATATATTGGTAATATGTTTAAAATTATTATTTTTAAAAGGACACTAAGTTTCTTGCAAATATTTTACAATATTATATATTTATTTTTGTATACAAAGATATTTTATAATATTATTTTTTATTTATAAAAATAAAATATAATTTAATTTTTACCCACTTAATTTTATAATTAAAAATAGTAAATTTTAATCCTATAAAGTTAGATCCTATTTTAAATTTAACAATTGTTAAGTAAGTAGATTTATGAAATTAATAAATTAATAAACATCTACTAATTAATAAATAATAATATATGAAGATATTTTTTTAAATGATATAATATCTAAGAATAAAATAAATAACAATATCTATTATAAAACAAATTAATTAGTACAAATAAATATTATAGATAAAAGTTTGTAGTTAAAACATATTATATTTTAAAATCTAAATATAAATCAATTAAACTGCCGCGGCAGCTGCGGCTGGTGAGTTACATAAGCCGACAGACATTCGGACAGGATAAGTCTAGCACGTCCCATTGGGAATTGGAGTGGGTCCGGTGCCACGCTGGCGTCTAGCCCCGCACGGTGGACACGGCACACCTGAGAATGGGGGCACACGTCAACTCGATCAGGACAGGTCATCCGTCGCTTTTTCGCGTCGCATCCAATGGATGGGTCCCCGCGGCATTTGCCTCGGATCTCTCACGTGGGACTGCGAGCAGGTGTTGCACGTGTCTGTCGATGTGACATGTCGGCCGAAATGTAGGACTCGGACTTGACTTGGCCGCGTGCGAAATGACGATATTATCACCCGTGAATAGGGGTGTAAAACGAGATTTTTTTGTGTTTGCCTCGACTTGGTTTGTATTCGTGTTTATTAATTTTGTGTTCTAGAAAATACTTGACTCGAAATAAATAAGTTCGTTGAATAACAAATAGAGCTTGAGTAAAAGAATTTTCAGTTTGGTTTGGCTCGAAACTTGAATTTAATATGTTTAAATTCGAAAAAATATTTGATTCAGCTCGACTCATAAATATTATTGAGGTTACATTAAACTTATTTAGTGTTTAAAATTTTTTTTGATTTTATTTAAGTAAGTACAGAAATATTTACTAGGCTCAAGTTCGACTAAAGCTTGGCTAAAACTTGATCAAACTAAGCCCAAATATTATAAATGTTTAATAAATTCGATTCGGCTCGTTTATATTAAAGCTCAATTTATTTATATTATAGCTAGGTTTGGCTCATTTTATATCGAGTCAAATTTAAGCACACCCCTATTCGGCTCGGTTCAACTCATTTATACCCTTACCCCTAAGCGTGACTATTAGAGACTGGCTAAGGGGGAGAGCATGGTAATTGATAGGGGTTGTTTTGTAATTTAATAGATCAACCGAAGCCCATTAACTCGGTGGGCCTAGCCCATGGACTGATCGATGCCGACAGTCCCTTTCAAATTGGACGCCGGCCCTGGGCCCCAGCTTTTGACTTAAGCTTGTATTGGTTGAATGTTTTTTTTTTGTTCTCAACAAGTGAGGTGTAAGCCACCTTTTTTAACTTTCAAAAAATAATTTTATATGAGCATCAAAAGTGTTTCGACCGCGATCAAACCCGCAAGGGTTGAATTTGGCAGACTGCCATAGATATGGGTGACTAAAATTCCACATCTGCACGCTAAGCTGCTGGAAGAATTAATAAACATTATAAAACTATTAATGATTTCGATACAGATGCCAAATCAATGTTGAGATGTATAAATAAATCCAGTTATTTTATATGTGATGCTTGTTTGGGCAAATGACCATAGATCTAGACAGTCATTTGCTTTGGGGGAAAATGTGCAGAAGTTGTTTCCCATGGGGCTCAACGACATGTATGGAGTCCAATGTAAGATTCCAGCACGGGACCGGCGATGATCGGATTAACTGACAGGATTTTCTTAGTGATTATCTCTTTTTTCTTTAACATTGAAAGGTTGAAAAGGGTTCCGTCCGAACCCGGGTCATGGTCAGGTACTGACTTCTTTTTCACCCAAAAGACCAGCCCCATCATCTTAAAGCAGTGAAAGCCACAAGATCTTTTCTTTCGACCCAACTCCCACAGGCTCAGCTCGAATCATGGTCGTCGTTATGTTTATGAGGAAGAAAGGCAGTGCGTCCACATGTTCGGGAAGCACCTGCGGACACATCAAATGATAACCGTTGATGATCCTATCATCATGGCTTGCGTCTCCAAGAGCGCAAAAAAAAAAAAAAAAAGGCGAAAAGGGTTCAGCCCCATCTTCTCAAAGTAGTGAAAGCCACAAGATCTTTTCTTTCGACCCGACCTCAAACCCACAGGCTCAACTCGACTCATGGTCGTCGTTATGCTTACGAGGATTTGGATAGTCAATAATTAGCGCTAATGTAGTTTGATTCATTTGTTTTAGCTCGCTGGTCAAGTCTTTTACCACACCAACCAGCCAAGCTTTAGAAAAAAATGTATAAACACAAATACGAGGGGACACAACTTATGAAAACTAGACATAAACGAATGTCAAATAACTCAAATCCACTTAATCATTTTTTATCAACAGTCAAATCCTGATTAAATCACTGATCCACTACGACCATTTGTGCACCATACGTACTTACTCTACGTTCATTCCGCATGAAAGATAACCTTAATTAATTTGATTAGCTAGTTCAACCTTAACGTAATACCGAGTGTGATACGGTGACGTACGTGGATAATCGAGTAAAGAACTCTACGTTGGCGAACCATGCATCTGACGAGCGTGACAACTAAAATAAGACGTTGCATACACATTAGAAATGTTTCATTAATTAGCTGCCAATCGAAAAAAATGCTAAAATATCTCAATGTATCATTAACAATGGCTTGTGTCATATAATATGCACCATGGGCGAGAGTTTGTCAGTTTGCACCGATTGTTGGGCGTTAATTGGCTTCCGACACGGGTATTCTAAGTGCAGGTGTCTATAAATCATGGATATTCTTTGTCTAAGCCTTCACCTACCGCCTTCGACTTGTCTTGTCGAAGAGAAGAAGCAGAAAGGAAGAGATGAGCGCCGACAGAGCGGCCGTGGAGGAGACGAAGTCAAGATTTAGAAGAATATGTGTCTTTTGCGGCAGCAGCCCCGGGAAGAAGGCCAGCTACCAAGAAGCTGCTCTCCAGCTCGCCAATGAGTTGGTAGAGAATAATCTATATACTCCTCTCTTCTTCTTCAATGTTTATTTTTTTTCTCTTGTTATATAGCCTTATACATAGTCTCCTGTTTTTCATTACTTCTAATTAACTAGCGATTTCTCTTTTCTTTAGCTGATTTCAATGAGAATGCTGTGAAATTTCATGCAAAGTTCACTGGAAATTTTACTTTTCAGTTCATAGTACTTATCCTCCTTTTCAAGATTTCTTGTTTGTAAAGCATTATGAGGGCTAGTTTCTACTAGTTTTTCCAACCTACATATTGTTCAGTTCTCCACTGCTTGTCGCGTTTTACTCTTTTGGTCGGTTGGAAAGGTTTTCACTGTGATGTTTGGCGTGAGAACTATTTCGGTTGAAGCTTGACAAAAGGCTGATCTAATCCGACTCCAAGTTTTTGCGTGAAAAATTGGGCAGCAGTGACTAGCTGTCATTGTGGGCAAGTATACTTGCATGACCTTCATATTTTATTTTAGCAATGCATCCTTTTCCCTAGGAAACAGACGTGCTTACCGGATATCATGACCCAGAAGCATATATTTTCCCAAGAGGCAAAGCACTTTGGGAAACACTAATTTCATGATATACTTGGACCAGCTAGATAATAGGTCTTGCAATCATGAAATTGGCACAAACTCATGTATTGGCTTGTGGTCATGCATTCGTATCATGGTTCGTTATAAACGTTGGTGTGTTTCTATGTGGATGAAGGTGGAGCGGAGGATTGATCTGGTCTATGGCGGTGGTAGCGTGGGACTGATGGGCCTGGTTTCTCAGGCTGTTCATGATGGGGGACGCCATGTTCTAGGGTCTGACCTCTCCTTCTCTCCATTCATGTGTTTGTTCTATGATTGTGCTTCATGCAAGACACCATCATGCCCTGCTTTTCACGGCATGATGCTGTTTACTAGATGATCGCAATTGTTGCACAAAGGCAAATTTCACTTTGGAGAAATGTTCTAGCTAGCTTCTTTTTAAATTGCACTTCCTTCAATGGTCATTTTTATATATTTGTGTGTCATATATAATTTTGTGATGCAGGGTCATTCCTAGGACTTTGATGCCGAGAGAGGTAGGAAATCCTTACTGTTTCACAATTTTATCGGTGTGTGTTTGGCATGTGTTTAACTATCAAGGGCTTGAAAAACTTTTGGCTCCTCCCCCAAGAGACGCCATGGGGACGCCAACATCCCTATCAGTGGATGGGGGGTCCCTCGAGGAAGGAGTCAGAATTTTTTCAAATCTAATGGGTGTTGGCTCCTCCCCCAAGAGACGCATGTGGGTACGCCAGCATCCCATCCATTGATCCCCGTTCCAAAGATTTGAATGAGTGGGGTCGACATTTCTTTAATGGACAGCTGTGTAATGGGGAGATGTGTTTCAAGATAAGTTTGCTAGTGTTTTGGTTTTGCTGCTGCTGGGCCTTCGTGTTCCTTCTTTTAACAAAATTCTCTCATCACCATGGTGTTTATAATAATTGTTAGAAGCCTTTAGAAGAAGAAAAAGTGATCTCGTTGCTGTCAGAAAGTTGGCATTTCTTCTGTTTGGATTTGTGGGAGTTTCTTAGGAGAGCAGGGATTAGCTCTTGTCTGGTGCTTACATAATTTCTTTTATCCATCTATATTGGGAGCAATGTCCCATTTCACCTTTCCTCTATGAAGTTTCGAAAAGATCATTTTTTCCAGACGAAGAAGCACAGATAAACCTTAGATGTTCTTCTCTTAATTAATTAGATTAGCTACTTACAAAAGCATTGATACAAAATATCTTCAGATAACCGGGGAGCCTGTTGGTGAGGTGAGAGCAGTTTCTGACATGCATCAAAGAAAAGCTGAAATGGCGAGAGTAGCCGACGCTTTCATAGCTCTCCCTGGTACATGATAATATTAATATTGATTCTAAGACAAAAATTACTGCCATCAACCAGCGTCATGGCTAACGTAATCTCCCTACCTGCTCATACCAGCTCATGCATCAATTTTTTTTGGCGTTAGGTGGGTATGGAACACTCGAAGAACTGCTCGAAGTTATAACCTGGGCTCAACTTGGAATCCACAAGAAGCCGGTACTAGTCTCTTTCTGATTGTCAATTCCTCTTAAGTCATGGCTTAATATTTTAACCGAGAATGAACCTTGTTGCATATTAAACGATACTCATTCCTGCGTGTGGGATGCGTGTTATGTTGAACAAGAAGTAAGCGGATACCAATGCCTCTCATATAGATTATGTGTCAACTTAGTTATACTGCGTCTGTTATGTTTACATTGAGTCAATTATGTTGATCCGACTTCGTTTAGAGCGGTTTGATTACTACTTTAATGTTCTAAAAAGCAGAGAATAAAATGGATGACCATATATATAGTGCCCCCCTCCCCCCATAAACAAGATATATATAGCTATTAATTCATGTTCATAGCATATTTAACCTTCACAAAATCAAGTTTTTGCAAGAAAATTCATGCCACGTTCTGCCGCTCTGATTAGAACACGAACAAAGTTTATTCTTGGCAATTTCCTTATTTGCATAAAATATGAAAGGACACACCGGGCAGCGGCTAATCGTAATTCGATTCAGACCTGCCATTGCATCCATGCATGGAAGTTTGACATCTTCTTTAGCATATAGATATTAATCAGTCAAATATGATGCGAAGTGTTCCCAGGCCGGATGGACTCCCGGGAGCCGGGAAAGAGGTTTTAATATTCCAATCTCTGGGAAGGGAAAACACCAAAGTCAAGAGCTAAGATGTCATCTTCGATTTGTGTCTTTTAGCAATTGAAATCAAGAACATCATTATTTATACAGCATATGTTTACCTCAGTCGTGGTTGAGAGATAAATCAAATTTATACATTGCTTTTTTGCAGGTGGGTCTCTTAAATGTTGATGGGTATTATAATTTCTTGCTGTCTTTTATCGACAAGGCCGTGGATGAAGGATTCATATCTTCGTCTGCTCGGCGTATTATCATATCTGCGCCAACGGCCAAGGATTTGGTCAGACAGTTTGAGGTGATGTGCTCAGTGCTCACTCTCATACTGATTTGTATCTGCTCTAATTCTGTTTCTCATTACTAATTCGTGTGGGCCTTTTAATCGCTAGCTAGTGTGACCATGTCCCTAAATTGATTAACCCCCTTTGTTTGTAACACAAGTGTTATGTCAACTTTGGCTATGCTTTTTGTTATGGAATGTCTATCTTTCATGACCCGATATCGAATAAGCATGAACGATAGGCATTCCCCAACACTTTATACTTATTTGTCCAGATGTGAGTTTCCATAATGGGGTGTGACCATTCAACTAATTGGTTACACTTTTGATTTGTTCATTTCACATGAGCTTCCTCCTGATATGTATCCCTGGATGTGACTCTTCCAAATTACCATCGAATTTTTTAAATAACTTCACCTTGTGATTGTAGCTGAGCACTAGAATAACGTCAACATTTTCTTTGTGTTTTAAACCTGTGTGATATATATGCATTTTTATAGGAATATGTTCCAGAGTATGATGAAATCACGGCCAAACTAATATGGAAAGTGGACCAAATGGCTAATTAACAAGACAGAAAGAAACTCCAGAACTCGCCGCATATATACGTTGCTGGGTAGCGGAGAATATGGCTGGTTTTTGGCCTAACTTCTTGCGTATATAATATGGTTGATCTTTTATTTTTACTCACCATACAAGAAATTATCAGACACCAATCTGATCATTTTCTCTTGTTTTGCGGTCATTCTGTTTTTGGGTAGATATGTTGGTCAATTACCTGCTGCTATTGATTTCAGTGGCAACATTTTGATGGTTGCTTGTATTTAGTTGATCACTCTTTAGAAAGCTGATGTGATCGGGTTTGTGGTGTGTTCATTTGTACTAATGAGTTATCTATTATGGGTAAACCGCTTAAAGCTTGATTGTTAATTTGAATGTAAATAAAAAAATTAATTGCTCTACAAAGCTGTATATAATTATACATATATCCTGCTTCACGCCCAGAATGAAACCGTTGTTTCTACATAACGAGTGTATGAACCTCTTATTGTGAGCCATTCTGCGAATCTGCACTGGGTGAACTAATTTATGGGGCTGCCATACATACCCTCCATGAAAATTATGTAAACTGCCCCTTTATATACAAATTAATTTATTGAAAAAATATTAAAATAAATTTTTTTTATTAAATATTTTTAAGAAAAATGGAATTTTGTTGTTATTAGCTATATATTTTTGTATTTATCACTTATTTTTTGAATTTTGATTCTTATGAATAGAATATTATTCGTTAAAAAATTAATTTTGTGATTTGATAGGCTCAATATTTGTTCGAATCTTAGTTTTATTATTAGTTAAAAGATTTACTGTTATTTATGGAGATTAAATATTTATTAAAAAATAAATTTGTGATTCCAAATTATAATTTTATTGTTAGTTAGAAAAAAATTAATTTTATTATTAATTAAAACATTTACTCTTTTTGGCAAAAAAAATGAATAATTCTTGAACAGTTATATTTGAATTGCAAGGTGCGATTAATTTTATTTGGTTTTTTAAATTTAATAATATTGATTGTAGCGACTCAATGGTTTAGTACATAACTAGATATAGAATGTATATTAATATAGACTTTTAATTTTATCCACCTTGATCAAAGGTGGACTCCTTCAAATCTTCTTAGGATCTGAATTTCTCTACGCTTTCAAGCATTTCAAAGACATATGACTTGTAAGATAATTTTGAGTCCACAACTTTTTAATGTATGACTTATGAATGCATGATTTTTTTAATACATGATGACATATCAGTTTCTATTGCATGAAATGTATAAGTTGTTATTAATACCACTTTAACAGCTAAATATATTTTGTTATTTGGTACCACTGCTTCAACAAGTAAGTATATTTTATCATATTAATTTAATATTAATATCATTAATAGTAAGATAGAATACAAAGATAGATCCATAGTTTTTTTATTAATGCCACATTAACTACTAATTATATTGTATCATTTGGTGTTATTTGGAAGCTGAACAGATTTTAAATATATAAGTCACTTCAAATATTGTATAGATAGTTTTTTTTATTAATACTCCTTTAATAATCAATAGTATTTTGTTATTAAAAAGTTACTTTAAATGGGAAGGATTTAGAATTCATGTTAATTTAATTGAATAGTTGAATATCAAATGAGAACCTAAATTGGACCCATTTTAGCAACCCATAGTATTGTCATTTGCTTAACTCTTATCGAAAATTGGAAAAATTGTCTTTTATTAATATATTAAGATAGATAGACAGTTGTCTCTTTATCTTCCGGTTTCTTATAACAGTATCAGGTACTGCATGCCCAGAGAATGCACATATCGATCACGCACTATGCTTATACTGCCAGGTATACTAATGTTTTTAAACATAAAATGTTTTCTGCCGAGGAACATGGACGGCCCAACGGAGGCCCTAAGTACAAAATCTTTTACATATGATGAGCTTAAACCCGCAGCAGGAGATTTTGACGTGAAGAACAAACTAGGCAGAGAGGATTTTCCACAGTATACAAGGTAAATGCCGTATTTGAAGACCATAATTTCTAACTTCTTAATAACTGATTCGTTTCTCATGAATATGATGTATCATATATATCAGGTTGTCCTTTCGTGATGGAAAAACTGTTGCCATAAAAAAACTAGAAATCTCAAAGACAATGGAGGCAAGGTCAAGCTTTGAGACAGAAGTGATGCTTATAGGCAGCACTTATCATAGGAACCTTGTTCTACGAGTACACGGAGAAGGGCAGCCTTCACAGACAGCTTTGTGAAAATGGAAACCCACATTTATTACCCATCTCATATGTAAATGTAGGATAATTAATATTAATACCCCCTGTCCTCACCTAAGCTAGTGGACATGTGCCGTTTATCAAAACATGATACATAAAGTCTTAAAGTAAGTTGGCTTTGATACTATTTGAAAGTAAGTTTACGTGAGTTTCATTCTAAAATAACTAACTATTTAAGAGAACTTAAGAACCATATTTATATAGAGATATGAGACAATTAATGTTAATATACCCCTCGTTCGTGCAAGCCCTGTTACACTTAATATGTGAACCTTATAGACTAAATACGTGGACCATGTTTACTGGCCTTTTAGATTACATTCGTATGTCAAATAATTGACGCGTGAATGTTAATAAGACATGACACACAAGAAGTCTGGTAGGTGGGAGAGGGTTGGCTCTCATACTATATGCAAATGGGCACGTAAACTTTATTTTAAAAGGACTAATCACTTTAAAGAACATAAGAACCCGTATTTAAAAAATTTGAACTTATATTTATATTATTCACCACTCATTTCATAGAGATATGAAAAAATAGTGTCAATACATCCCCACACGCGTCATATGACACTTAACACATAGACCTTATAAATAAGCCGTGTAAATTATGTTTGCATCACAATTATGGATATGTGGGCATTAAATAAACGTGACACGCAGAAAACTCATAGATGAGTTAGTTTTATACCATATGAAAATAAATTTATAGATTTCACTCTAAAATAACTAGTTATATTAAATAACTTAGGAATACACATTTATATTAGTCACTACTCACTTGTATAAAGATGTAGACAATTAGTGTTAATAACCTCTTTGGTGTGTATATCTCAGTTAGCTCTTATTTAATTGAAATTCAATTATGTAATCAAGTTAGGCAGAAACCTGAATTAATATGTAACACACAATGAGTTGCAAGGGGATAAGAGTGGGACTCTTGGAGGTTTGATATAATCCTTGGCACGGCTCGTGGGCTTGCATATCTTCACGAGAGGAATTCCATGTCTGGTTTATTCACAGAGAATCAAACAGGGAAACATACTACTTGACGATAACTCACAGCCCAAAATAGCTGATTTTGGGCTAGCTAGACTCTTCCCAGAAAACAGGAGCCATGTCAAAACTAGGCTTGCTGGAACCATGCCAGTCTTTATAATTCGTTCCTCATATGTACTCTTCTTTCTTCATATAATATTGAATTTAAAACGTCATGATTTTGCAGGGGCTATGCAGCTCCGGAGTACGTGCTTAGCCGGCAATTGAGCAAGAAGGTATACAGCTTTGGGATAGTAATTCTTTGGGATGGGTGTGGACGCCTTAATTATCGAGCCCGATCGAAGTCCCAAGTATATCCGATTAAATTTCATCAATCGAATTTGACCTAATAAAAATAAATTAAATATTGATATTTTTTTATCAGATCGAACAAACGACTGAGTGTCCGATATTTTATATCAATAACATAATGCTTCAATATTTATGAAATTAATATTATATTCTATAAAAAATTTAAATCATGATATATATATATATATATTAAAATTAATTAAATTTACATAAAATTGATATTTAATATTTAAAACAACCCAAAATAACTTACATAAAAAACATAAAATCACCCTTATATTTAAAATTTTAGAACAATGCATTCACATCAACAATAATATCAAACCACTTTCTCTGTAATTAAAATATTCTCAATTAGTATCATAGTTTACTAAATTTTTAAAATTTAGCTCCTATAATCAAAAGATAATTAATGTATAGAAATTTTAAAGTAATATTTGACATCAAAATGTAGTCCAAATTAGATATGTTTTTAAGACAAAATATTATAGTAGTTAATTCTTCATCCAATATAGCTCACCTATATAAAAAAAATATACAAAAGAGTTAATTAATTGTAAAAATATTTTACAAATATTAGAAGAGTAAAAATTATATGTAACATTCTCATATGTTCATTATAGTTGTGAAATAGTTGGAATACTATCTTAATCAACACAATATCAACATCTTCTCATTATTCAATATTCATTGGTCAAAACAAATTTCATGATGAACTTGATTGTTTATCTACAAGTAAAAAATATAGTAGTAATAGAAAAATATATGTTAAAAAAATATATCAAAAATAGAAAATATATGGATATAAAATATGAATTACTTTCATACTCACTCTTTAACCAATTTTAGGTGCATATCAAAACTTTAACTATTTTAAGGCTCAAACTATTCTTATTTGAGCCAATTTCTTAAATACTAAATGTCAATTCAAAGGCGACAATTAACATGAATATAACATCTTGAATATTTTTTTTCAAAATATGATATTTTACTATGTTCAATATCTACCAGGATAATATATAAAATTTTTCATGTACTCCATCCACAAAAGAAATAGTTGGTTCATCTAAATAATTTTTTAAATTAGTTCGTGTTGGTTTCTTTAATAAACATTTCATAACCAACTTACTTACTCCTTGCAATATCATACTTAAACCTCTAATAAGACAAACACTTGACGAATTTTTAATTCTAATGAAGAGCTTGTTTGACACACATCTAGCTATAGATTTCACATCAATCTTATTTTTAAAATTTCCCCATTGTAATATAAATTTTTATATTTAATTTTTTTTAAAAAATGAATTTAATTTTTATGCTAATTGATATGAAAGAAACTAAGAAAAATAGAAGTGATAATAATTATATAAATAAGATATTAGTTGTATGTGAGAAAAAAATAATATTTATAATAAAAATTAATTTAAAAATAAAATAAATATGAGATAAAAATAATTTTTTATATTGACTGAATTTTAATCATGTACGACCATAATTGACTTGATAGAAAAATTTTAATTATGGACGACTAACTTTTCGAGATTAAGTAACTAATGCATTGTCCCATGTTTGACCAAGTATCGCCCACCCTTAGTACTCTTCCCGGAAATGCTAAGCAGTCAGAATATCGACTCTGCATCGCTACACCTGCTAGCAAGAGTAAATACTCATTTTTCAAAAGTTGCTAACTTCTATCTGTTCATTGCGTACATGCATGTATATTCAATTCGCTTTTCTTAATAAATCATGGGCATGGGGACTCTATGAGAATGGTTCATTACTGGATTTAGTGGAAACAACTCCTGATGCCCATGAAGAGGAAATGAAGAAGGTGATAGAAATTGGTCTGATGTGCACCTAATCTCCTCCTCCGAGGCTAGGGGTGTAGCCGAGCCGAGCCGAGCCGAGGTGTATTTGAATTTGGCTTGATATAAAATGAACCGAGCCGAATTTTAATATAAACGAGCTGAGCTTTGATTTAAATGTGCCGAGCCGAGCTTGTCCAAAATTCATTATATTTAGGCTTAGCTCGTGTTTGGCTCGTTATGTTTTCGAACCGAGTTCCGATCGAGCTTAAGTTGAGCAAATATTTGTGCTTAGTTTGTACTTGACTTATATAAGATTAATTTTTTTTAACACTATATAATTTTAATATGACCTCAATAATATTTACGAGTCAAGTCGAACCAAATATTTTTTCGAGTTTAAACACATCGATTTCGAATTTCGAGCCAAGTTGAGCCGAATATTTCTTAGCTCAAGCTCTGTTCGTTGTTCAACGAGCTTATTTATTTCGAGCCAAATATTTTTTCAAACACAAAATTAACAAGCGCAAGCCGAGCCGAACGCAAAAACCACGCAAAGAGACTTGGCTCAATTACACCCTACCCGAGGCCAACCATGTCTAAGTTGTGACCAAGTATTCGGTGAGGACTACCCGAGCTTTGATCTAAGCAATACAAAGAACATGCATGGCCCTTCCAACAGTAGAATATCTGCCGAGAACCCTTCGTTGAGTGGATCCTCATCTTCCTATGCCAACTTGACATTGTCGATAATCTCTGCTCGTTGACAATGCCAACTTGCCCATAGATGGGCAGCTGTTAAGGTTGAATTTTGAGAATCTCCAGATTAGACGCTCACCAATTATTGAAAAACTGTCAACATTGCATTAAAAACCCGTAGATGGTTGTAAATCACCCAAAAAAGTTTCTCACGCCGACGCACCGCAACTTTTTTTAAAAAACGAGTACATTATCGGGAAGAGGCTGCACGAGCATGGGACTGTGGAAGCCCATTGTGTGACGTTCTTGAACGAAATCCGAGGGACCGGCCGTTTCCCGGTGAATGGACCACAAGGAGGTCGACGACGACGTGGGATCCCGGTATGTCGTACAAGAAGCTCGCACAAGCATGGACTCATGTGGAAGCCTACCGTGTAACTCGTTTGACTTGGTGCTTTTCTTTCACGTTCTTGAACAAAGACTGACGGAGTTTCCAGGCGAACGGCTGGCAAGGAGGTCGATCACAAGCTGGGTTCCCGGCATGTTGGTCTGGGGAAATCTTGCCGTCTAAGAGCAAGTTCGATCGAGAGCATCAAGAGGAGGCTTGGATCCTGTACTCATTCTCTTGAACCTATGACGAAGTTAGGTCGATGTTCTGTCCTTATTCCACCCCCTTCCAGCGATCATTATGACATTCTATCTTAATCCATCCTTGTGGCAGTTGATGGTGGTTTTAGGCATGGTAATACTTTTTGGGGATTCATTGTTTCAAGTTATAATGGTGATATTATCTTTGCATACGGTCATGCATGTGCAGGAGCTCGAAATGCAGAAGCATCAGAGATGAGAGCTCTCTATCAAGGCTCTCCTATGCCTCCCACGCCCATTTTGACAGTATTTTACTAGTTTCTGATTCTCTGAATGTTGTAAATTTTACTGGAGGGAAAGAATGAATGTTTTAACGGGATAAATTATGCTTTTGCAGTGGACTGTTTGAACTTGTTTTAGCATCTTAATGCTGAAATTAGATGGACACCTAGGTATGACTAATATGGCAGCACTTAATAAAGCTGCCTATTCTTTTGATATGTATTTTGGTTACTTATTACCTCCCGCCCGCCCCACAAAAAAAAAAAACGAAAAGAAAAGAAAAGAAAAAAGAAGAGGAGCAGAACGTATCCATTGATGGGGACTTGTTGAGGAAGGCGAAAAAAAGAGAGCGTAATGAAAACGAACATAGCAGGAAAAGAGCTAAGAACGGTACTCTGCATGAGTTGTGCAGTTACTCTTGCACTTTGGAGCAAATAAATTACTTGTTCTGATAATCGCTGAATTTTGTCTCCCTCGTTTTCCATATGTTGTTGTATAATTTCTTGTTTTCTGAGGCTTCTCGTAGGTTAATCACCATTCACGGCTGGTTTTTCGTGACGTTTTCATCCACAGCCTAACTTAATTTGGTATGACTCCTGTACATGATCTCTTGGGAAATACATTTGCTCTGTCAAAAACGATCTCCACCTTCCACTCATACCCAAACAAGGAGTGTTTTTTTTAGAACATCCAACCTCCCCTCTCAAAGTATCGAAAAAATTGGCTATAAAGCTTGCAAGTGATTTGTGAGACATAAAAGTAAAATCGAACAAGACATGATATTAAACAAAATAATTAGGCATACGTGGCAAGTTAAAAATTTGCCATATATATGAATATTAAACAATCATAGCCAAACAAGACATTAGTACTCCAAAACTAAAAACCATATAAATCCAAAGACGGTAAGTGTTAGCTAGCACCTTCCCACCACTACATCCTTCAAAATCACCACTGAACACAGATTAGTGTATATTATTTTTTTTTTTTAAAAAAGAAAAGAAAGAAAATAAATAATCTATCGTATTAGTGTGCAAAAACAAGTATAATTAATTATGAGTGTATAAGCCACAAGGGCGGAAGTTTCTTGTAATTTTCATTTTTTTAACAAAAGCAGTCCCTTCCCTCCATATCTGTCCCACTCCAATTTCCCTCCATTTCCACTTTCCCGCCGATCCTCTCTCCCCGCCGCCGCCGCCGCCGCCGCCACAGCCGCCGCCGATCGGTCTTCATCGGCTACCTCGGCCGGCTCTAGCTGGAGAAGAGGCACCTCCGCCCATGTCCGCTGCCCGGGCAACGGACAACGGCGGCAAGCAGCCGCCCCAGGGACAGATCCTCCACACCTCGAAGCGGAACCTCCCCTTATCGTCGATCCGGCCGCCGTTCGTCGCCCCCGATGAGTACCACCGCTTCCCGCCTGCCGGTCCGTCCGGCGGCGGCGGGGGCCGGGGGTCACCCGTCAAGGAGGAGGAGGAGCAGGATAAGCTTGTCGTGAGGACACCGGTGAGTTCGAGAGCTGCTCGGAAGCAAAAAAAAGATGAACTTTTTTCGTTTCTTGCTTGGATTGATGAACGCCCTTTTAGTTGTTTTGTCTGTCATAATCTTGTTTCCAATACGGCGAGTGTGTGTGAAATTTCTCAATCTTTGCATTTTTTATTTGTTTTCTTATATCTCGATTGGCATTTTGTGCTTTATTGATATTTTGGTCGAATAGCTGAAAGTTGGCTGCTTTTGCGATCACTGGTGAGCTCTATTTCTGAATCCTGACGCTTTTGGCAGCCATTTTGGACATCACTCTATCTTAATGGCTATGAATTTGATAATTCGATCTCGAAAGTCCTTGGTTTGTATCATTTATTTATCACCATGAAGTATGATTCATTGTTTCATCATTTACTAAGCTTTGTTCCTGTGCGTGTGCTACTTGATCAAGAGAATGTGCTTCATTGCATGCCACCTTCTTCTCTTAGTGTTAAACATGGGAGCAAAAATGATGACTTATTTTTGTTCTCAAGCTTGTCTAGAAGTTCAGGATTGTACGAAGAACATTATACAGTAACTGGTGTATCATCTTGACAGTTCGTTACAGTTTTTTTCGTACTGTTATCATAACTTGTTTTCTTCATTCTTTGTGTGTTGTTTTTTTAAAATGTAATTTGCGCTGTATTTCGAGCATGATGATATCAAATATCGTTTGATCATCACGGGTCCAACGAGTTCAATTCAAGCTTTTCTTGCAGTTGAAACGTAAGCCACTTATGGAAGAATACGACGCTGCATCTAGCGAGTGGGCAACTACTCCTGGTTATACAGAAATAAATAGCCCCATGCATACACCTGTTTCAGGAAAAGGAGATCGGGTGAATACTAAATCAAAGGTCTCAAGGTACTTAAAAGCTGGACCGCAGACTCCTTTGTCAAATACTGGTTAGTCTTAGACACTATAACCCTGCATTTTAACTTTTCTCCTTGCTGCGCTCTTTAATATTTTCGGTCAATTGGAATAGCTAACTGAGAAGCGACAAATTTTTCTTTCAGGTTCCCCTGCCAATCCTCTCACTCCCGCCAATAGTTGTAGATATGACAACTCCCTTGGTAATAGTCTTTTATCTTGGTGACGGGCTCTTCCTATTTTTTTTATAGCCCACTAATGTTTCCCGGTTTGCAATGTTCTGCATGAGAGATGGTGATAATGCATTCAAACAATATTCATGCTGTATGGCATTTAATCAAAAGAGAAGGGCTTTAATATGCAGGTCTCTTGACAAAGAAGTTCATTAATTTGATTAAGCAGGCAGAAGATGGCATTCTTGATCTAAACAAAGCTGCTGATATTTTGGAAGTAAGTGTGAGGCATCTATTTCATATCTTGCATGCATAAGTATTCTGCTGAAAATATCTTGGACTTGTTGTACACTCACTCTGGTTGGTTTTAGTGTTGGCTATATTCGTCTTATTGTGATTTAGGAACATTTATTTTTCATGGATATAGGTTCAGAAAAGGCGGATATATGACATAACAAATGTGCTGGAAGGGATTGGCCTCATAGAAAAAAAGTTGAAGAACAGAATTCACTGGAAGTAATTACAAATATCATTTACCTTTGTATATTTCATAGTCACTTCTGTTTGGTGGCTTGATAAGCACTCACTTATTCAATCATGGAGATCAGGGGTCGTGATATTCCTGGGCCAGAAGAAGGTGATGATGATGTTGCAAGTTTACAGGTGAGCAAAATTCTCCTATTGCCTACAAACTTTTATCATATCTGGCTGCAAGTTTGGCCATATTTTGTTTGTATGATTTTTTATCTTCCTAATCAAAGATGCTAGAATCTGATTGATGATGACATTTACACTCTTGACACAGGAAGAAGTGGATAGCCTGTCCATGGAGGAACATGATTTAGATGACCGAATAAGGTTAGTGGCTTAGGTTAGTAATTTACCCCAGATAAAGCCAAAACCAATTTCATTGTAGTGTATTTGTTTATGTTTAACACATTTCAGGAACATGAGAGAACAATTGAGAGACTTGAGTGAGAATGAAAACAACCAAAAGTAAGTAAGCTTCAAACTGTCTCCAGTTGCTCAAATTTAAGTTGTTTCGTCCATTCTTTGTGACATGTTTCTTTGAAAATATTTAGGTGGCTTTTTGTGACTGAAGAAGATATTAAAACCTTACCTTGTTTCCAGGTTTTAATCTTTCCATCTATCTTCTAGTGTCAAGAATAAATGTTTGAGGCATACTTTTTGTTTGAATCCCTTTTGTAGATTACTTTCTAGGGCGAGTCATAAGTTTACTCTCATTGTATGTCATGTGACAGAATGAGACACTACTCGCGATTAAAGCTCCACATGGCACCACTCTGGAAGTCCCTGATCCCGATGAGGTGTGTTTCAAATGTTTCTATGCAACAAAGCTTAGAATTTTGGACAATTTTGTTTTGTTAAATTTTTTTTTTGTTATCTGCAGGCTGTTGATTACCCACAGAGAAGATATAGAATTGTTTTAAGAAGCACAATGGGTCCCATTGATGTGTACCTTGTTAGGTAGTCTTTTGCTTGAAGTTGAATCATCTATCTTGCCTCAATTATTTAATCACTTCATGTTTCCCACTTCACTAGAAATGTTCATTCTCATCCACCAAGTTATAATGGTTTGTTCCTCATCATGCTATCAGTCAATTTGAAGAAAAGTTTGAAGAAATAAATGGTTTGGAGCCACCTCAAGGCATTTCACATGCATCGAGTTCCAGGTGCACAGAGAAAACAGAAGCATCTCTGGCAGCCATAGAGAACCCGGGGGAGGAGACAGGATTGGCAGCTCCTATCGATGTTCAAGGAAGGTGCCTCGAGAATGCTTCACAGGATTATGCTAGTCGGATCATGAAGATAGTCCCTTCTGATGTTGACGTAAGTGAGATATGGTCGATCGGCATAGTATTATTTCCAAGAACTTTTTCCATCAGAGTAAAATTGAATAATTTTTCAGAAGTTTACCTTTTGTCAATGTTTGATACAGAAAAGGGCTTTTGGCAGCAGCATGCAGTAGAAGTTGTCATGCTTAGACTGACTGATCATAGAAAGCCAACATTCATTTATAAATTGGTTGTAATTGACAGTTTAGTTTTATGAATCATCTCATACTTATTATCCCTGCCATCTTAACCTTTTGGCTGTTTTGCTACTGCTTGCTTTCGTGTATGCAAAAGCATGTGCATTTATATATATTTGCACAGGAACATATGTGCTTGCATCTTGGTAATTTGTTTGTATAGGCCGAAAATACATCAAAATGCTCTAGGACAAGTCAAATTTTAATTAATAACGGATTTTGGCTATGTTTTTAGACCGATGCGGACTACTGGCTTCTATCAGATCCTGGAGTTAGCATCACTGACATGTGGAAGACAGAGCGTATCTTTTTTTGCATTATGAATCTTTTAAAATTGATAATTCATTGTGATTGAAACAGGGAACCTGTGTTTTTTTATTTTCTTAACCAATGTGATTATTTCAGCTGGAAGGATAGAGTGGGATGGGATAGGAGAAGAATTTGCAGCGGGGGAGGACATTAGAACTCCTCAATCTCAAGTTCTGCCGTCAGGGATGATTGAAACGCTTCCGAGTACAAACAATATGTCTGATAGCATTACAAGGTAAGGAAAGTCCAATTTTTACTTACAAAAAATGAGATGAGAATAATATTATCTACTCAAGTCCAAGTATATTGAATGGAAATTAATGATGCATAAATCTTATATAAGCTATTAGCATCTGCCTTGATGCTGTCAATATCATAAAACATTGCCTCTCCTAATCACTAGAGAGAAGAGACCTCTGGCTAAGATGGTTTTAAAAATTCCCCCGTATTACCACATTGTTCTTGAATGATCAAAGCCTGCAAGAAAGGCAGTGCATTGCAATTAAGTTCTGAGTGTTGAACTCAAAACTTGCCCACAAGCAATTTTAGTGGGCAGATGTTTGTATAGTACATATATTAAATGGAAAAAGGTACTATGAAGGCAATCTTTCAAGAATTAACATCCTCAGATGCTAGACCTTGCTTGTAACAAAAAATGGGTCTCAATATACTTGCCTGGCCACACATATCATGCCCTGCAGGTCATAATCTACAACTTGATCATAATTCCATGTTATTTCACAATTAATCACTTTTTAAGTGCTCCTTCAAAGTCATCTTTCACTTGTAGTAATTGCATCTACACGTACCCAGGAGTTGCTTGTATTTGATGTCAAATTGTAAGAACACTGACCTTTTATCGTATATGAGATTGAAGTCATTTGAAGTCAAATTCCAAAGACACTGACCATTTATACTACTTTACAGGTGATATTGTTTGTTCCTGGTGAGAAATTTGGTGTTTCTATAATCTATTTTCACTACATGACGTTGCATATGCTGAGATAGTTAGCTCAGAATTCCTTCAATTCTTCCTTTGGTGGATACAAAAAACACAGTTGGCACTGTTTGTTTGGAGAAGATGTAGCAGCTGCAGCAGGAATTTTGTATACACAGCAATTATACTTGCCGGTCTCCATGTCATTCATTGTTTACCGGACAGAATCAAGCTGCATAAGCTAGAGAGTTGCGGTTTGTTCTTTGCTTGTTGTGGTTGGCTGTCTGCTATACCAAATCATAACTTGGAAAAGAAAGAATGGCCTAGCTTCAATTAGGAAGGATACCAGGAGAAACGTCAATGTGGATTCATGCTCTCAATTTCTCAAACAATTGCTGTGCCCCTTGATTCATTGTAAGTGAATTCCTTCCCCTTGGTTTTCTGTATGTGCTCTTGAAAGGCAAACATCTGAGCTGCCTAATTAGTTGCTAGAAGCTTATGGGTTAGCCTTATGAAAATTGATTGTCACTATATTGCTATAAGATTGACTTTTATTCAACTGAATCCTTGATTTTATTCGTTTCTTATGCTATGTTGGCCATTTGAACTTGTGGCAAAACCAATGTTTATAGTCCATCTTGAAGGTCTCTTTGAAGGCTATCTTATTTGCCACTCTGTGCAAGCTGCTTTTTTGAGAAGTTTTTTTGCTTCAGTTGAATGTCATGCAAATTCTCCTAGTAACCAAAATATTATGAACTGAGGAGCAATGAGCTAAAAGAAGTTTCATTTCACTTAGATTGGGAAATGATCACGTTTTGAATTGAGATGGGTCATGGCCCAATTTGTTAGTCTTGTGGCCTTGCCTTGGATCACTCTCTCGCAATTATCTTCTTATATTTGTCAAATTTGCATCATTATGGACGGAAAAGGATCCAAACCAAAAATTATACAGGTGGACAGTGACTTTGATTGATGAATCAACTTTGCTTCTCCGTCCACCTTGAATCCTTTTATGTATGCATGTATTCCCTAACTTGCACCGGGTCCATATTCTGCAATTGTGGCCCAAATAAATCATTTTTTTTTATGATTGAAAAATCTAGATGGACAACTTGTGTTTTAATTAAAGAAGGTAATAAGATCAACATGTTACGTCCACATGGATGCTTGATGCTTGGAACTTGGAACTTGGGCCATAGATTATAATTGGCTTTCCCATTGACTACTTGGGGCATAGATTATGTTTTTTTTTTAGAGGTGGCAGCTGTGAACGTTTAGCTTTCACCTTGGCTCTTTTATTATTACAAAAGAACATGTTATGATTATCTGTGACAAAATTGAGCTCTGCTTGTAAAAAAACAAAAACTCCCAGAGACCAAATTTTCAACTTTCTTAGACGATAGTGGTACAATTACTTCAATCAATAACTTGGGAGTAATAACCAATAAACGTGTAACGAACGTGGGTCCCGAATCAAGCGCATCATTTTCGTGTTTCACAATTTCCAGCCTCCCAACTGCCTAGAATTTTCCTGGCCCAACGTAGAAGCAGGCAAAAGAGGCCCGCCCACCAGAGAGCCTGAAAAGATAGGTGAAAAAGCCAACCGAGGCCCACCAGAGGTTGTGGGCCTGTGGCTGTGGGCATCGTCCGGCCCCCACTTTGAGCTTGGGTCTTACTCTTATCTTCTTCTCCAGTTGGACTATTCTTTGAAGAAAGTCATATCCGTCCCGTCCTCTCAAGATTATAAAATATATATATATATATATATATATATATATATATAAACAGAGAAAAAAACTCCTATTCTTTGAAAGATTGGACGCATTTGTAACTCCTGAACAGGCCAATCACATCCGTGCTTACTGTGGAACTCGTTAATTTAAGGTTGCAGTTGATGCCCATAATTTCTTTCATCAAAAGAAAGATCGACGATCTCCTTCGATCCAAAGAATTTTTTTCTTTTGTAAATTATCTTTATTTTTGTTTGTATTTGTGGGAAACAGACTGGGATGTGTTTCTGCCACTCGCGGCTGGGGCCAAGCTAACTGCGATGGTCGGACATCTTCGCTTTCATTTGTCCAAAGCTAACCACACAAACTGTATCATCCATAGTTGCCAGCCAACACCCGTGTCGGCCCTCTTTTGACAACGCTCTAAAACAAGTTCAATACATGTTTGATATTTAAACCTTCAATTTCAAAGATAGAGAGAAGTAAAAGAAGGAGTAAGTTTTGGAGACGCCTGCACATTAGACGCCCAAGAAACGCGCCAATAGAAAACTGACACGTCTCCAAATTTTATCTTACGTGAACGGGGTGCAGCCCATCCCCTTCACCTTTTCCAGCACCCGGAAAAGTTTACCGCCGTCGGCTGCGACACGCAGGCCAACATCAAGGCCGTGCTCGGCGGCGAGTTCAAGAGCGGCTGCGTCTCCTACTGCAAAGTCCTCGACAGCCTTTCCCCCCTCTCCTGCGACTCCTCCATAGGCTGTTGCATGACCTCCATCCCACCCGACATCGCCGCATTCGAGCTCGAACTCTCCAGCTTCCACAACTTCACCATCAACAGCCAGTACAACTCTTGCAGCTACGCCTTCCTTGTCGACCACTCCCGCATCGACTTGTCCAAGGCCTTCTTCTTCCGAGACGAGGCCATCAAGAACGATCCGTCCCTTTGCAGTGCTTGTGTGAACGACAAGAGTGGTTGTAATTCGACGAGTTCTGGAGATGGGTATCTTTGCAATTGCCCAGTTGGGTACGATGGGAGTCTTTATCTCTTGGGAAGATGCAAAGGTGATCCCTTGTATATAAATTACTCATGCATCAAATTAACCAGCTCCAAATTATTACTAACATATGTAATATGTGTGCAGATTTATTGAAACAATAAACGAATGCTCATCAAGCTCAAGGAGCAGTTCTTCCAGCAAAATGGAGGGCTGCTGCTAAACCAGCTTGCTTCTTCAACCAAAATGGAAGTCATCTAAGGTCTTCACCGCGGAGGAGCTAGAGAGCGCCACAAACGATGGCGGTGAACTTGTTCCGGGTGCTGGAGAAGGTGAAGGGGATGGGCTGCCCCCTGTTCACGTAAGAATAATTTTGGAGACGTGTTAGTTTTCTGTTGGCGTGTTTCTTGGGCGTCTAATGTGCAGGCGTCTCCAAAACTTACTCTAAAAGAAGAGGTACTAAACATTTAAAAGTCGTTAAGGTCGGCAATATGCCTAAACTAATAACCACATGGAACTATATCTATAGATTGTGAGGCATGTGATTGAGCCATTTCGGTAAAAAATGTAAGTTTCAATTACTTAGATGCTCTCTTCACGGCTCATATTTAATTTAAACTTGTCTTATCTCGATCGTACTTTATTCATATATATGTAACAATTTGGTTGTTTTATTTAGGACATATATTTGTCCAATCACCCTAACGAATGCAACTCAACTATTTTAATAGGTATCACCATTACTATATTTTAAACCTTAATTATATACATTAATACGTTATTATATCTCTTTGTGTGCTTGATAAATTTCCAAGATAACCATATTAATATAACACTAGTGATCACTGATCAGTGTTTCGGAGATCATAAATCTGGTATTATGTATAATTATGTAGTAATGCCAACTTAATCTAAAACATATATATCAAGACTGAGATGAAAACTTGTGAGGAGTCCATCACAATTCTGCAATCTCAATCTTGTGTAGCACCTACAAATACAAATAGTTAGAAAGAACTTCAACTAAATAAAAGTTCTATAGTCGTGGGCTTGATGGAATGAAATAAAGAAAATGGAGTATTAAAGAAAATATCTCTTAGTAATTGTAGATGAAATTGTCCACATAGGACATGAAAAAAAAATTATCTTTTATTTTTTAACAATTTTTTTATACCATACCCAATATATACAAAGCTTGTAAGTCCCACCTTTTTAAAAAGGAGCATACTCTTTAAGAAAGATGTCCCTTTAGTAAACACAACCGTTAGTGGAGTGCCTTTTCGTGCACCTATTAATTATATTTTTTAAAGAAAATTTTTGTAAATCTTAGAAATCTGTGGTATTTATTTATGTAAAATATGTATCAAATCAAGTACAGGTAATCTCTAAAAATTATCAAAAAATATTCCTAAGAAACATTATTACCACAAACAAATCCCAGAAGATCAATGATTTTTTGTCAAAAAAATACTTATCATTCTAAAAGGTGAGACAAGAGGTGTTAACTCTAAGGAAGGGAGTGTGGATTAGAAGAAAGATTACTCTAAGAACAAAAAGGAAATACACGTAAATTTAAATAAAAAAGGTAAATTGTTTTATTATTGGTTAATTTAAATAAAAAGATATGATATTTAAGAGGACGCATGAGTATTTGTTTTAGCTCATTCTATATATGTGTATACATATATATATAGATAAACTAGCAAAAGGCATGCCAATCCCGGAGTATATTTAATACTTATTAATAATATATATTAAGAATATATAAAATTAGATTTATAATTATTATAATATTAATTTTAAATAAATAATAATAATAGTCTTTCTATTTAACAAAATATATAGTTTTACAAAATATTGAAAAAATTAACTCAAATTTTAATAACTAAATAGAATTTATTTATAAGGATTTTTAATTCAATTAGAATCACACTCTAGGTTTTTCTAATAATAAATAAAAATGTATAAATAAATATATAAAAATGGTAAAAATATAAATTAAATATACATTATTGAGTAACAAAATTTAATTTGATAATATACTTATAACTACATTAAAATATATTAATATTTTTAATTTCTAATTTAAGTAAAGTTATAGTCCAATACTTTCCTAATAATAATTTATTATTATTATTATTTCAAATTAAGTAAGCATTAAAGGGGCCGTAAAATTATTCTCGAGCCAGAATTAATTACACGCTAGAAAGGTTGAAGAATAAGAATGGAAAAATCTTTAGTATTTTTAATGTAACGATAATAACTAGCCAATGACCTACCACTATGTATGGTATGTTTAAAACTAATTGATAGTATATATTATGAATATATATAATTAGTTTTAAAATTAATATTATATTATTTTTAAATAAAAATAATGAATATTTATTAATGTTTAACAAAAAATATAAAAAAATTAATTTCAGTAAGTAAAAAATTTAACAATTAAATAGAATTTATTTTTAAAATATTTAATTCAACTAGAATTTTGCTATTTTTATAAATCTTAATCTAAGTAAATTATAGTCTAATATTTTTTTAATAATAATAATAATAATAATAGTAATAATTTTAAATTAAGTAAATATTAAGGGGCTTATCAAATTCACAATTCAAAAAAAAAAGACTAAAGCGATGAGAGGGGGAAAAAATCTTTGACTTTTTTACGTAATAATATAATATATAAGTATAAAATGATAAAGGTGGGTGGATTAATATTAATATTAAAAAAATACTAAATCCAGACGAGCTTAAAAAAATATTTTAGTTGGTTTTATAACCTTCAAGAAAAATATGTTACAAAAAACATTAATCTAAATTAAAAAAATTGATCGAGTCTAACGGAGTCAACGTCCTCGTTTGATTGACTACCTTCGGAGGTAGCCAAGAGAGCCATGCAGGCCTTAGCATATCATTAACCGATCGGACTCTCACATCCCCCCCCTCACACTCCTCCATTTTCCGGTAATTCTCCGGCGTACTCCTCGCCTGACGCCGCCACCATCCAAAATCCAATCTTTACCTCCTCCTCCGGCGGCGGCGGCGACATGGGCTCCCTCCCATCCCCCACCGAGCCTCCTTCAATCTCCCTCGCCGACTCCGGCGAAGTTCCGGCCAAGCTCATCAACCTCCCCCCAGCTGGCCACACCGACGCCCCCGACCTGGCCGCGGACATGGAGTCGGTGGAACTCGTCCCCCTCAACGACAACGACAGCCTGCATGCTTACACCAGCCTCCGGGACATCCTGCGTACGTCCCTCTCCCCGCCGCCGCCCGCCTCCCCCGCCAGCGCCTCTAGCCAAGCCTGGTCCGAGATCACCATACGCAACCGCCTCGTAAAGCAGGCGGCTTGGGCGTACCTCCAACCCATGGCCGCCTCCCCCGAGTCCTCCGGCAACGACCTCTTCGGCCGGTACTGGGATCTGGTCGTCGGAGATATCCCCCGGAATCTCGCCGCCGGCTTCATCTTTTTCCGGCAACGGGTGTTGCCGGCGATCTCTCGGGCTTTCGGCTGGCTTCTCGACGTTCTCTGGTTCGGCAGACGCCGGGATAGTTGACGGCGATGCGAATATACCCAAAAAGATAAGTTCCTTTTTTTTACCTTCTTCTATACTACACAGCTTTTAGTTTGTCCAACTCATATATCAATGATGCTTTAAAAAAAATTGATAGAAATAACATATACATCATATATAAATCTTAGATTACAATATGTGGAAGTTTGAGATATCTCTGTTCATCTTTTTTGATCCAATCTTTTGCATGCCAATCTTCGGTGGCAAGATTGCCAAATCCGGTAATGGGATTCCTCCATTTCTGCTTGTTAATACGTCAGCCTTCTTCAAGTTCTAGTACTTTCAATGCGTTCAATCTGGTGTAATTGCAGCGGCCATTTGGAATTGGCCCAGATATTCTTAGGTGGTGTTGTAATTTTTTAATGATGTTCACCCCATATTTATCCGTCAGTTGGAGTAGGGGTTCATATCTTGTGGCAAAATTTTTTGAGGAAATTTCAGTTTGGCTTTGTTGTTGCGGAGCATCTTTGGAATCAGGAAACAAGAATGTTTGGTGGAGATTGGGAATGTTTTTCTGCTCAATCCTTCTCCATGCTTGTAACAGTTTTGTCTTATAAAATAAGGAGCAATGTTGTCAAGTTGGTCTCTTCTCTGTCCCATATGTAATGACAAGATTAAACCATGTAGATTGAATCAAAGAGGAGCTGAGAAGAGATCATATGCGAAGCTTGTACAGTTAGTTGAGAAAGAACAATTTTCCCTAAAACCTCATTTTAGATCTTTTTCAGCAGAGGCAGATTGGTGTTCTAATAACAGTTTCAAAATAGAGGTCTAGACCCATTTTATGCGCATAAATTGTAACTTGTGACCTACTCATATGGCAATTAAGAAAATCGTTTTCCTCGCTAATAGCTTTCTTTTACTGGACAATGACTGGGTGAGTTTTGCTTCTACCTTTCGATGCTCCTTCACGAGTTCCACAGTGGTGAGAGCTAGAAACTGATTTTAGTTGTCTTCACTTACCTATTAATCTTATCTTCACCAACATGAAAGCCGCAAGGCAATTCCAGTCTTTATTCCTTTTATTAAGTGCGAACATAAGGGGCCAGTTTTTTTTTTTTTCAAGCAACAAAATTGTCTGTTGATTGCCTAATACACATGTCTCTGCTCAACAGTGACACTCGTTTAACCAAGAGCAGACCATTCCATCTACTACACCAATCAAAACTACCGTTCAGCCAAAGAAATCATGTTCGACAGATTTTACTCAAATGAGTATGTATACTCGTCCAACCTTAGAAATCAAGTTCAATAGATTTTCCCAATGAGCATACTTGTTCAACCATAGAAATGTGTACTTTTAATGTTTGGTTCTTCATGTATTAATACCTCGCACCAACCGTCGAACTCAAAGTTCAAACTCATGTGAATAGAGGTCAAAGCTTTTCGGCTTCCCCCGGTTATATTTTGAAGAATAAAAAAGGTGGACGAGCTGTGCATGAGTTCTCTTTCAAAGCACTGAACAGTTGACAATCTCGAGTTCTTCTCCACTGGCACCATAACATATATGTGCAGAACAGATCACCGAAAACAACTAACCGTTTGAAAACCAACGACATATATATAACACGTATGTATGTTACAGAGGATCTGTTCTCATAATATCCACTCCAATATATCGACTTCAATTCTTTCATGTCACAAACAAAAGGGAAATATACTAATCAATCCTTGGTAACAAAAGGAAACGCGAAACAGTAACTAAGATTCTTCAACCATATACCTCACAGTTATGATGGAATATGCATAAAGTCAGTCGGGGACAAGGAAATATTAGAAGCCATTTAAGTGTTCTAGGCTTGTGAAGCCGCGAATCAATATTTACTTCCATTTCTTGAACTTTCCCCCACCATGCTTTCCCCCAAACATGCCATGCTTCCCAAATTTACCGTGCTTGAACTTGCCACCACTGTGGTGCTTGAACTTATGCCCAGAAAAGGCCCCGTGCATGCCATGACCAAGGCCATGGGAGCCATGACTAAGTTTGTGAGCACCATAGGCAGCTGCGGCAGCTGCTGCTCCCCCAGCTAGCATTGCCCCAAGGCCAGATGATCCATGGCCACCACCTATTCACAAAAGATTGTGGTCAGAAAATTTGATGCCAACAAATCCCATTGTAAGGCAAAACAATATATAGGCGTAAAGTAAGAATTCGCATAAATCCATATATACCATGATGAGGAGCTGGGTAGCCTGCAGGAGGGTATCCCTGTGGAGGATAACCTTGAGGAGGGTAGCCACCCTGCGGTGGGTAGCCTTGGGGAGGGTAGCCACCCTGTGGTGGGTAGCCTTGGGGAGGGTAGCCACCCTGTGGTGGGTACCCTTGGGG
>JAVDBV010048287.1:0-15590 GCA_032619315.1 Piper longum | reverse complement strand
AGCCCGACACATCTGCGGTGTCGGCGTGGCCGACGGAGGCGGCGGCTCGCCGGAAAATGGAGAAAACAGGCGCGGCGGCGATTTGCTAAATCGGGCCGGCCAGGGTGGCGATCGGCGGCGCTCTGGTCGGGGAAGATCACTGGGCAGTCGAGGGGCTCGAGGTGGCCAGTGGACGGCTACGGCGACGGTCGCCGGCGCTGGAATCGGCCCGCGAACATGACGCGGCCGCGGCGCTTGTGGCGGCCGGACAGGGGCCGGGGTCGGTCGAGGCGGCACGGCGACGCCGTCGTGGGGCGGAGCGGCGTCGATCGGTGGCCGGGCGGCGCCGACAGCGGCGGCGGCGGCGCGGCATGGTGGGGCGGCTAGGGTTTGGAAGAAGGGGGAGGAAGTGTCGGGGTAAAAAAAATGAACTGGTGGCATACTCGTAAATAAAACTTTACTCGAATCTGTCTCGAGTCAAAAATAATAACTAACGCGTAATAAATCCTAAAAAAAATCTAAACAAATCACAAAAAATACTATAAAATAAAATAAAACACACAACATCCAAATGACATGTTCTATAACTAATAACCCATCCAAACTATCCCATAACGCATCCTAACACGGTAAACGGCCTAAAACTATTTCTATGGTCACAAAATGAAAAAAATCTAAAATCGTCAACTGTATACTCTCATGCATTCTAATAACTCATTCTTTGCTCATTCATGTCATTATCATCACATCCTCGCTACACATTACCCTCACAGCTCATACACGTGACCGACATCGGCTCAGTACACGTGTTCTGAAATATGCTCAACTCGAATCGACGGCTGAACCGATCGGCTAACGACTATAAAACCTGTGACTCGAATCACGGGTTTTAAAGTATGACTATTCCTTGAAAGTAGTGACTCTCGTATTTTAACCAATAAAATAACATTACGTAAATTTCTTTTATGAAAAAAGTCATACATCTTTACAAATAGAATTGAACTCTTATTTAAAAAAAATATAACTCATCGTGTAATCGAATGATTCTTCCATATTAAATAACAATCTTCTTCTTTCATAATTTTTTGTGATAATCTTCTCCTTTTCTTAAATTTTTTAATTGCCACTATTTTTTTTAATACTTAAAATAAATGTAATGTCCTATTATATTTTAAATTTTAGTTCATTGTTCTTATATTCGTATATACAATACATTGTAAATGGGTAAAAATATTGAAATATCTACCAGTATTTATAATATGTTTGGTCTGAGTTTCACAACAGTTTTAAAAAAATTTTAATAAAATTAGTAAACTATATTTGTAATATATTTATACTATTCTAAATCTGATTTTTTTAACTTACCTCCGTACATATGGCAGACTATTTGGTTTGTAGTTGTATAAAGAAGATGAAGCAGGGTGATCTATTCATCCTAATCCATTCATTGTGTTTTTTTTTATTCAAAAAACATTGTATTAATATACACTCAGTCAATTTCAATTTATATATTTTATTTTTTTCCAAGTTTTTAAATACCTTTTAATTATAATATATATATATATATATATAATATTTATGTGATATTAATTATTCTGGTCACTGCTAGCAGTCATTTTCCCTTGCTGCTTGCAGTGACTGACCATTTCCAATGGGCGAATCCGGCCACAATTAACTAGTGCCGGCGTGGATATAAGAAAGTTTTTTTGTGGCTTTTATGAAAAGTTTTTAGACGGACCTAAATAATGTACTTTTTGACTAGTGATATTACCATCCTACGGCTGTATGCCACCTCCAGACTATCTTTATAGCTTAACTCATTCTTTCTCATTTTAATTTTTTTAATTGTATAATATATATATATATATATATATATATATATTATATTACACAGGCAAATACACCCCGGCCAGATAGTAATATCACAAGTATCTGGGAAGGGCTATATTGAAGTGGGTTCATTCATTTTCAGAAATGTTACAGTCAGTTTTAAATATGCGAGGCAATTAGTCAGTCTTGAGCTAAGCCCAAACGAATTCATTTGTTCAAATGAATGCCATATTACTTCATGTGCATGCCAAAGTCAATAGAAAGCCTACGGCAGTCTGCAAGACAAGTACCTGTAAAGAAACTAAACTACATACGGGACGGTGAAGTCTTTCTTATTTAATTAAGCCCTCTACGTACCTGTCCTATATATGAGGTCCTTCTTTCAAGTTTCAACTTCTAAGTTGAATACATATACAACCGGTCTCAATATCCAAAATATTAGATTTCCTTGTATTTATTTATGATCCCTCGTCCGCGGGGCTCCCCTCTATGTGCTCATCACATAAGTTTTAAAATAATATAATAATATATATAATATCACTTATCTACCTAAAATACATTTAAAATTATAAATAAATATTATTATTAACTATATACTAAATGATGGTAGAGGTGAGGGTGTTTTATTTTTTATTTTTTATTTTTTTATTAAAATTAGGTCGTTCTTGTAATCAAATGATCCGAATTAAAGTTTCAGGCAGAAATATTATATACCCCACACTAAGATAGTCTTTATATATATATACACTAATAAATTTAATTATAACTTGTTATATTTATTTATATATAATATAATAACAATATAGTGTGATAGCTTAGATGATAAGTCATCACATTAATCACTTAAAAGTTGATCCACACTAGTTATATGATATTTTTTACTTTTTAAACGGAGATTTAGAGGTAGGTTATATGATGTATTTATGAAACATAATCTCTTCATGGATTTTAAACAACTTTTTTTAAGTGGTGTCAATTGTCATGCCACGACTCGTCTTACATTTCTATTACAGTGAAAATTTTAAGTATTGTATTACAATCTATACAAATTAAAGCCTTTACGCTAAAGAGGGAAGTGATCATTATACCTTGATGGAAATCAATTAATAGCAGTACATATCTTTCATTAGCTCAATAAGAGATACAGAGATAGGTGATTATATAATGTATTTATGATACATAATCTCTTCATGGATTTTGTACACCTCTCTATTAAGTGGTGTCAATTGTCATGCCGCGACTCATCTTGCATTTCTATTTCAGTGAAAATTTTAAGTATTGCACTACGATCTGTAAAAATTAAAAAAATTTAACACTAAAGAATGAAGTCATCATTATATCTTGATCGAAATTAATTAACATTAGTTTTTTTTCTTTTTATTAGGTTGAATAAGAGATGCAGAGGTAGGTAATTATATGATGTATTTATAAAACAGAATCGCTTCATCGATTTTATACAACTCTCTTTTAAGTAGTTTCAATAGTCATGCCGCGACTCGTCTTGCATTTCTATTACAGTGAAATATTTAAGTATCGCATTACGATCTATAATAATTAAAAGCGTTTAGCGCTAAAGAGTGAAGTGATCATGATACCTTGATCGAAATAGATTAACAGTAGTTCATTATGAACTTTTCATTTGGTTCAATAAGAGATAGAGGTAGGTGATTGATTATATACGTAATTATGAAACAAAACCACTTTTATGAATTTTATACAGCTCTTTTTAAGTGGTATCAATTGCCATGTTGCGACTTGTCTTGTATTTCAATTACAGTGAAACTTATTTAAGTATTGCATTTCTATCTATAAAACTTGAAAGCCTTTACCGCTAAAGAGAGAAGTGATCATTATACCCTGTGACGAGATATATCACGGATGTCAGAGTACTGGTTTAATGTCCAAACAGAGGAGTTAATATAGACGAAATTTCAAAAATAATGAATACACCATTCAATGTTGTACGAGTACTGTTTCAGGGGTGCCTGAAGGCTCTTACTATTAGAGTTTCAATTTGCATTGAAGCCGAGTTAATGCCTATCGTTATTTTTCTTGTAAGCTTCAGTTTCCACCCGATACATGAGCAGAGTCTGATATCGGATAGTTGCGAAAATAGTTTGGTGTGGCCATGGACATGGAATGGTTTTTTCAATTCCATGGAATGGATAGGGCTGACTTGAGTTTCGCTTCTCCCAACTCGAACTTAACTCATTTGATAAATGAATTGAATTTCAAGTTATAAAGTTCGAGTTGAATTATTTTAATTCGAGTTCAAGTCAAGTTTGGTAGAGTTTGAATAGAACATCATTCTTGTTTGATTTTCATCACTATAAATTTAAAAATCTAATTTTTTCTCTATAACATAATATATTTTTTTGTAAAAATATAATGATATTTTTCATAATTGATAGTAATATAATAACTATTAAATTGTTTTGATTTATTTTTATACCAAATTCTCATTTTTAAAATTATGTTATCTACGTATTGTTAAAGAAAAATAATTACTAAAAGATTATATTAGACATCGAGCAAATTCAAGCCAAATTTTAAGCCATGATAATTTTTTTGAGTCAAATCGACTCGAGTTTGATATAACTCGAAACCAGCTTTATTGTAATTGAATTAAGCCAATTTTTTAAGATCGAATCGAGTTGAATTGTATCACAAAAAAGCTAGCTGGACTTACCCGGTCCAGAGGATGGACATACAATTGTACAAGCCATCTACGTTATGTGAAAGTGATTAAATAGCATGAATTTATGACTCCTGCATATGCTTATGCAATCAATTCTGTAATAAAAAGGCTTGTGATCAAGTGTCAACAACAGGCAAAGTGAAGTATTAATTAAGAGAATCACACATTAATCAAACATGTGAAGCCAACTAAGAGGAATAGGGTTTCCCTTTCATTTTTATTAATGGAAGGCAGCAAGATGTCACTTACTTAGCAGAATGGAAATACAAATGACTAACAGACAGTTAAACCTATAAACTGATCAAGAACTGGGTTTCATCGTCATAATACATTTACACTTTTAGGTGAGAAATCCTAAAGCAGATCGATCACAAGGGCATAACACTACCACCAGTCTATCCCCAGACCCTCAAACAAGTTACATCATTCACTAAACTGCTCCATTCATGTCACCACCGTCATTGACTCACTAACAACAACAGCACCAGAAGTTACGGATCTATGACCTGCCTCTACCAGATGCTGTTCCCCAAGACTCTCGCCAACTCACGGCCATCTCCGGCCACTCCGTGTCGCAGGCGCCGCTCCAAATCTCGGTGAAGGCCCGGATGATGACACCATGGTGATACGGCGAGTTCAACGCCAAGAAGCAATTGAGAAGCTCTCTTAGATCGGCCTCCGCGTATATCTCCTTCTCCAAGATCATCTGCAGCATTGACTGTCGGAAGTCGAGGTAGGGGTCGTCGGACTCCTTCTCGACGGCCACACTCTCGTCGATCCTCACCCGCCCCTTGGCCGTGGTCTTTCTCGAAGAAGAAGAAGAAGAAGAAGAAGCCTTCTTCTTCGCCGCGCTGATGTCGGAGGAGTAATGCGGAGAGAAGTCGGTGCTCGAAGATGGGCAGTCACCGTTGACAGAGGACTGAGTAGTGGCTCTGTCCCATGAGCTCCACGAGGACTGGTAAAGCTGATTTGGCTTACCGAACATGGGGGCCGAGCTCTTGGGCCGTCGCTGGAGGAAGCCGGCTGCGATTTTGGGCCGGCGGCAGCTGCAGCCGACGTTCACTACAACGGATGTGGTCCGGAGCAACTTCTTCCTGGTAGAAGAAGACATATTGTGAGACCAAGTAGAGATATGAAGTGGTATGAACTGCTTAAGTAGGGAAGGATAGATGGGTGATTGTGGTGTGGGTGAGAGTTTTGGGAGTCCTTTTTGTTTCTGGTGTTAATCTTGCGGTAAAGGAAGGGTTTGATTGAAGGGAAGTGTGAGAGGGATGGAAGAGGTTCCATTAACGGTGGTGCATGTGATCTATCAAGTAAGGGGGACCTTCATTCAGCTTTAATGGAGGTTGAAGCCGTTGGTATGGAGCTTGGTATGTACATGTATGTATTAGGTGGACATCGACACTATGTTTTGTGGAAAAATCAACAATGATTGATAAATGCTGATCTATTGCTTGATCTTCAATCTGCAATACTATCTTTTTGTCACTACATGGATACAAAGAGCAGTACATGACAATTTTGGGTATAAACGTCCAGAGATGGATGATCTGCTCGGACCCAGCCATAACACTTGATTGATACACAAAGAGATAAAAATCATAATTCCAAGCATTAAGCTTTGGGTTTTGGTCAAACCAGAGAATTAATAGGAGTTATACTTATATATGTTTAATGGGGGTCCACGTCTCAATTAGAAGATTACCTGCAGTTTCCCACTTCCAACTGGCTTCTGGAAATATTTCCGTGGAATCCGTCGATTCTATTGACACAAAAATTGAGGGACGGCAGACACGCATTGGGATGTATTTTATGTTGTCAAATTAGCTGGTTGTGGATTGCCAAGTTGCATGGTTTTGTGCAATGTGCGAGTCACGTCGGCACTCGGCACTACTCTGGTCAAACTGTCACGTTAAAATGTGTTAATTTGGCATGCAGAGAGTGCCAGATGAGCAAAGTTATTTGTTTCAGAATCTGATCGGTTGCACCACCACATAGTATGATTTTAATATCAAAATCGACTCTATAGAGCTGACATATATATAATATCCAATTCAGAGCCCGCTTCGGACTCCAGAGACAACTGAGGAAGACAGAGACAGATTCTCTGGCCAGCCCAGGGGAGGCCTGAAAGCAAGCAACTTGCACGCTATAATAACATCATGTGGGATATTGAAAAGAGGGTGGTAAATTTTCAATTCAAGGCAAAACCGAGCTGATTGATTCATCGTTCATGTTAGATGGACGCTACTGTGATAATTTCCTACAAGCTTGCGGCAACACTGCATGCGAGCTATTCCACGTCTGGCAACGTCGGCTCTAGAGCCGAGATTGCAAATAGCTCAGGCTTGGGCTCGGGTTTGGCCCACCTCATGAAAAATTGAGTATAAAAAATATGTGTCAAATTGGTTCAAAAAAAGAGAGTCAAATAGAGCTTAGAGTACTCGTTATAAGCCACTTGACAAGTGGAGGTAGGGGCTTGTGACCTGGAGAGCGGACCCCAAGCTGGGCACAAAAATAGACGAGAAATAAAAATTAAAATCGACCATAATTAATAGGGTTTCCATTCTATGGTTTTTTTTTCCCGTGAATTCAACCAATTTTAAAATTGAATAATATATATATAAACAAAGGACAGTTTATGGACGTGATTTTTGATGTGCAGGCCTAATTCTCTGATGATTAATGGTGAAAAGATTTATGCTACTTGGAGTAGTAGGAAATTTGTGCAATTTTTATTCTTCATAAAAAAATTTGATTATTATTTTTGTTTCTCGTATTTTTCATTCCTCAAGGGGTTCCCCTTGGCCAATTTGGGCTCGAGAACCTACCAGACCGGGCCGTGCCGCATCATTTTCGTTTTGATGCATTGATCGAGCTCTATTTGAATGGACGTCTACAATTTGAATGTAAATGCTGTGAATGAAATCATGTAACCGGGTAGTCATCCCCTTCCTTCCATTCATTATAGATATCTTTTTTGCATTATTTGTGGTCAATATTTTTTATTACGAAAGTTTTTACTCATTGAAGAGTTTAGAGGTATCATGAGAGCTAGCATAACTCAAAGATATTGATCGTCGCAGATAAATTTGGCCGACAACTTGAACCCAAAATGTAATGAATAAGCTAGCTACATACAATCATGATTGGAGCGTGAATTTGAGTTATCCAATCAAAAGTCGAAGCTCCAAGGATAGTTGATATCAGTTGGTTGATAACCATGGCCAGTTGCAAACGAGATCGGTTGGCTAGCTAATCGAAACTACCCCTTACCTATGATCTTCATGAAATGTGAAGCATACAACTTGAGAGGAGCTAACCTCACCCACTTTCACCAACCATAACGACAAGTTATCCAACCATAGCATTCTGCTTCTTCACTTTCAGACTGTTGGACCCTCTCATTCATTCACCTCAATCCATCATAAATGCCATATACTGCAATGCATGCCATCTTATTTATGGTTCTTTTAAAATGAAGTTAAGCAAATGTATTAACGCTATCGAGTCCATATTTTCTGTGAAGTGTTCTCGGCTAACAAGGCCGCAAGAAACCTTGAAAAAAAAAAAGGTTGCCAAGACCCAATAGAGTAATCCCTTGCATATGGATGATAAATATAATGCGTCACTTTGGTTGGATGTTAGACTACCCAAGCCTAACAGTTGAACCTTACTCCTAATTTACATCCAACGCTACTAACACAGGTTGAGGGCAGAGCTAATTCATTGGGTAGCTAGTCAGGCCCTTTACCCACTTGGTCACGGTTAATTAAGGTCAAAACTAGTAAGTAATTCTTTCGTGTGTTTCATGATCGATTAAGATTATAATAAATTCCACATCGGGAAACAAGATCCCGCGTCGGGAAAGAAAATCGCGTAGCTACACATTTGACTCTCTCCCTCGTTCACAACTCCTTAACTGTATTTGCTCCGGAAATCTGAAACATAGCAAAAGAGGTGGGGGAATAACTAACCATCTCTCTTACTCTTCACCTCCCTCAACTCCTTCAGAAGCCAAGGTAGCCATACACAGAAAAAGTTAACCATATCTAATAGAAGTTTTTGGTTGGTCAATTTCAGAAAAAAAATGAGGGTGAAGCGTCTTAGTCAAGAAACTTCTTCCTCCATGTCTACAGACTATAAATACCAACACACTCGTAGTAGTAGACAGAGATGGAGGGAAGCAAAAGCATAGTCAGGTCCCTTCTCTTGCACTCCTAATTCCTGTTTGGATATCACGTCTTTTGGATAAATACCCGCAGCTGCTCCACCGCTTGAGAGGTGGGGAAGAAGGATTTGTAGAGACCCCTTTGCTTGCTGGATGCAGAGAGCTCCTGTTGTATGCGGAGAAATTTATTTGCCATTTGGGATCGGTCATTGACCTTTGAAATGGGTTGTGTTGATGACATGACCCTGCTACTTCTGTTTATGCTGGGCTTGCATGTTTGAAGGAGTCGACATTGCATCAAGATTCCAAATAAAAAGGCAGATGGAGAAAAAGGAGGAAGCTCAAAAAAAGAGATGTACATAATGTGATCCCTGTTCTGGGATGCATTTAGAGAAGGCTGAGTTTTTTTCAATTTTTCATTGAAATTCAACGTGAGAAAGTTGCATGAAAATCAAAATTTGAGAGAAAGGTTCCTTGGCACCAGAGCATTTGATCATCGCCCCGTTCTTGCGGTTAACTGATATTGTGTTGGTAAGATGCGTAAGCAATGTCTAACCTTCTCCTATCCGAAAACATTTTTATGTGTTCATTATATAATTTTTTTTTTTCGGTCAATGTATTATATTCTGCTTTTACTTTTATTTTTATCCTTTTGTTCTGATTGCTTGTGTGCATTGTATTCTATTTCCAGTACTTTGGCAATTTCTGTAGTAGGGATGTGTTTCAAGAATGCTAATATTACATGTCTTTACGTTGATTGGATCAATTGACTCCGTTTGCTTTTAACAAAGAATTATAGTCCTGCCTCTGAATGCTGTTTTTCTTTTCCATTTGTTGCAGGAAATTCTCAATTAAAAGCTGGTCCAACAGATATGTTGGGAGATTTTATCACAAAAGCACTTGTGTATGATGCATATAAAAACTGTCTTCCATTTGACCATATTTTATCAATGTACATTGTTCTCTCTTTTTAATTACGTCTCTTTCTAAAATTTGCAGACTTTTGTTTGGATATACATATCCAGCATTTGAATGTTTCAAAACCGTTGAGAAGAACAGAGCCGACATTGAAAATTTGAGATTCTGGTGTCAATATTGGTACAAAACTTCTGCCTATGAACTATTTACAAATGCACTTTCTCTTTATTCAGATACGTTGCTCTAAATTGCGACTACCGTATATTCTTAGCTTGATTTCTCAGTTATAGGATTCTCCTCGTAGATTGCTTCTTATATCAAATAACCCTTTTAGAACAATGAAGCACTCGGCTTCATATAAAGCTTTAGTGTGAACAGTGCAGTTGACAAAAAATGTAAGACATAAAAAACGATGGATCATTTATTTCTAGGGAGGTGATCAATCTCCAGTCTTGTGAATCCCATTACTATTTGGAACGGCATGAAAAACTAGTTACTTGCACACGTGAGCCCAATTACTTGGCATTGTACATGCGTTGTCTCATTGTGTAAGAGCTAAAATTTTCATTGAGGACAATAGCAAAACTCTCAAGTTCTTCTAAACATAACATTTAATCCATTTGACAATTTATTGTTTGATCGGCATTGCCAATTATGAAGAAAAAATAAATTAGATTGTTAATTGTTGTTAACTGCGTAATCGTTGCAAGCATTATTTGTGGTTAACAATGCATTAGTTGCTTAATAGCGTATTTTATGTTCTTCCAGGATTATAGTGGCAATAATTACAGTATTTGAGAAAGTGGGAGATGTCTTCATTTCATGGTAACATTTTAATTATCACAAGTCTTTAACTACTATTTTGTGGCTTTTTAAGACATTAATAAACACTTTGAATTGCTTTGAACGTTGAAAGGCTGCCGATGTATGGAGAAGCGAAGCTAGCGTTCATCATTTATCTCTGGCACCCGAAGACAAGGGTAATTGATTATATTTCATTTATTTTTTCCCAATATGATAATGATGCTAGTGTTTATAGAAATTATTGATATTTGATCGAATTGCAGGGAACCACCTATGTATATGAGACCTTTTTGAAGCCTTACGTTGTGGAGCGGGAAACAGACATTGACAGGAGACTAGTCGAGATGAGGGCCAGAGCTTTGGACATGGCTGTGCTGTACTGGAAGAACATTGCAGAGCAGGGGCAGACAAAATTCTTCGAAGCTCTTCGGTATCTGGCTTCTCAATCACACAGAGCATCCCCTGTTTCCTCTGAGGTGATGAATCAAACGCAGCTCCGCTAGCTCCGCCTACTTTGTGAAGCTTCGTTAATTTTGTAAACACTTTTTAAGTTTAATAACCTTGTGACGTTGGAACTCATCTTGCAGCCAGAGATGCCACCGCCGCCGGCATCACGAAAACAGTCGCCGCTACCGCGTTTATCAACAAAGCGGTTGGAGTTGCAATCGCCCATCGGGAACCCTGTGTATGAAGCACAACCGGAAACAGGGACGGTGGAGGAGAACATTGTTCGGGCAGCGCCGAGGCGGGGACGGGGTGGTGGACTGCCCGGTTCGCCACTCACGCCGCGCTCAATGTCCATGGGTGCCAAGTTCAACAACAAGCAGCACATGAGGGAAGAGGGCAATGAATTACTACGCACCGCTCGATACAAGCTTCGGCGAGCTCGGTGACCTGACTGAAATTGTGAATTGGGGTCGTTGTAGCAAAACTCTTCCTGGATTGATTTTTATTAAACTCATCACACCAGTAGTTTGGGCAGAGGCTACTAAAGTCTTAAAACTCTACTACGAGTGCATAACATAACATGATACATACATATTTGTTTCGTTTTTAAAGGCAACCTACTGATCTTGAAGGACATCTAAAAGAACATCCCGGATATGATGCAATTCATTCAGAACAAATTTGATTTCTGGGCGTACTTGAGGTGAGGCCATCGAACACAACAGCCCGACGTGAAAAATAGCTTCCATGCAATTCACTACCGTCTCATCACTATCGGCCTCCTCAAGTTTCAGAACTAATTGTTCATCTAATATCCCCAAGACCTTGTCAGGAATAGCCAATTCAACATGTTTGCGAAGATCTATCCCGCCATTGAACATGTCATTTGTTGGCCTTTTCCCTGTGAACATCTCGAGCAATAGGATGCCATAGCTATAGACATCTCCTCTCGTTGACACTTCAACACCTGCACCATACTCTGCACAACTTTTTGCTTCTAAATCAGTAAAATAGAAGATAAATATAAGAAAACAAGAGCAATGAAAGATTAATTAAACAGCACCTGGAGGAATATATCCAACTGTTCCCTTAACTAGAACCGAGTAACTCTGATCAAGAATAAAACTACTTGATGAATCGTTTAGTATCTTAGCTAATCCAAAGTCCGCCACATGAGCTACCATATCATTGTCTAGCAGAATATTGCCCGGTTTTAGGTCACAATGCACTATTGGCTTGTCCCCCCGATTGTGAAGATAGTCCAATGCTTCGGCGACATCGATGGCTATATTCAGTCTCGATGTTGCGTTGAGATTCCTCATTGCTTGATTGTTTATTTCATAGCTGTTGTGCAACCATTGATCCAAGCTGCCATTGCTCATATATTGAAAAAGCAAAGCTTTAAAGCTGTTACCTTGATAGTCCACACTTTCACATGCAGTTAAGACCTTTACCAGGTTCCGGTGCCTTATTTTTCTCAAGGTCTTGCACTCTGCTGCAAATGAACTGGATGATCCTCTGACTTGAAAGTTAAGACTTCACAGCAACAACCGTGTTTCCTTCTTCAAATGTTGCTTTATATACAGACCCATATTTTCCTGCACCAATTAAGCACTCACTCGAGAAACCCTTTGTTGCTTGCACAAGAACTTGGTAGGTTACCTTCCAAAGTTTTCCGTCTGAAACATGCTTGGAAGATGCCATCATTTTTCCAGGTCTCTTTAGCCAAACCACCATGGCTAATGATACAATCACCAAGAGTACAACAATTGAGCTAACAACAGGAATTATAGCTACAAGGTGACCTGACCTCTTTTTTTTGCCGTCTTTTATAATTGGGCAAGCATACAAGAGCAGATTTGGCGGACCCCCACAAATCTTACTGTTTCCATCCAATGAAATTGCGCTAGAATTTAGAAAAACTCCGCCCTTTGGAACCTCTCCCTCAAAGTTGTTGAATGAAAGATTGAGAAGGCCGAGGGATTTGAAGCTTTCAAAGAACGGAGGTATAGGTCCAGACAAGTTGTTTTGTGATAGATCCAACAGCTCTAACGACTTCAAGCTGTTTAGTGAAGATGGTACGACTCCTTGGAAGTTGTTACTCCCCAAGTACAACCTACGCAAACTTTGGCAGGATCCTAAAGAACTCGGGATTTCTCCAGAGAAGTTGTTATTGTTAGCCACCAAGGTATCGAGACTTCTCAGGTTTCCAATTTCCGAAGGCAGAGGACCACTGACAAAGTTGAAGGAGAGGCCAAGATAAAGTGACAAGGAGGGAATTGCAAAGATTTCTTCGGGGATTGATCCACTAAACTTTTTTGCTTCGAGGCCAATGGTTTGAAGTTTGTCACACTGTCCAATAGCAGTAGGTATATTCCCTTCCATGTTGTTTCTACCTAAACCTAGAAAGCTCAATTGGCTGTTGTTGCAGATAGTAGATGGAATCTTCCCTGTAAACCTATTTTGTGCTAAACCAAGCTCTTGTAGCCTAGGAAGAGTCCAAATACTGGAAGGGATCTCACCTGTCAAAGAATTTATTTGAAGAACAAGAAATTCCAAGGCAACAAGATTTCCAATGCCTGCAGGAATGTTCCCATATATATTATTCTCGCCCAGTCCCAACCATGTAAGACGAGTGGAGAGATTGGATAAGGACTCGGGCAAATGAGCAGAGAGATTATTAAACCTTAATCCAATTTGTATCAATTCGGTGCAGTTGGTAAGGGATGAGATTGTACTCAATTCCTCATCATCTTCTTGCAGGTGATTAACATTTAACTGAAGTATTTGAAGCCGACGAAGCCTACCAAGATTGCTTGGCAACCTTCCACTAAAACTATTAGTTCCCAGGTAAATGCTATATAGTTCTGATGCGTTTACGAGAGTAGGTGGAAGAGATCCTGTAAACTGATTTCCACTAAGGAGGAGGCTTCGAAGTTTAGGAAGCAGGAGACCGAGGTCTTGTGGAAGGCTACCACTTAGCCGATTTCCAGACATAGAAAACGAATTTAAAGATGAAATATTGTACACGGATAATGGAATTGTTCCAGATAACAGATTGACTGCGAACTCGAGAACTCTTAACTTTTGCAGTCTTCCTAAATTGGAAGGGATGCCTGCTACTAAATTGTTTGCTCCAAAAGAGACATACTCCAGATTTGAAAGGTTGGCAAGAGAGGGGGAGATGGTACCAGTCAGATGGTTACATGTGAGCCTCAAAGCTATCAGCAAAGGAAGGGTCGTAAGCTCCACGGGGAACTCCCCAACCAGCTGATTGTTACTCAAGTCAATATAAGTCAGTTTAGAACAGTATGACAGATTAGTAGGGATCTCACCTTGCAACAAATTATGGCTCATATTAAGTGCTTCAAGCATAATCAATCGACCAAGCTCCTGTGGAAGATGACCACCAAGTTGGTTCTCTTGGAGGCCAATTCTTCTGAGAAAACTGAGATTTCCTATGTAAGGCGAAATGGTTCCTTTCAAGCCACTCCTTTGCAGATTTAGTGATGTAACTTGGCGCTGGTCGCGATCACAGCTGATTCCTTGCCATTGACAGAAGTGGAAAGATTGGTTCCATGAGCTCAAGACCATACTGCTAGAGCCACCACTCTCGAGTTGGGCCTTGAGAGCGAGCAGCGAGGCTTGGTCAGTTTCGTAGTCGACATGCAGACCATTAGCAGATGAACAAAAACAGAGTGACAACATAACCGAGGAGAAGCCTTCGGAAAAAACTTCCAGCTCTGGCATACATTTCAAAAGACTCCATTGATCTGAAGTGATTGAAGGGAAACCAGACGAAACCTTAAATATATTTGGGTTGTATCATTACAGGTAGCTGCACTTCTATTAGTAAATGCTAGTCTTCACTTTTGAAAAAAAAAATTCTAGTCTTCCCTCAAATATATATATTAGGCACTAAGGGAGATATAAAATGAGCCTTATGGCCAAGGAGATGAAAACAAGGAGGGAAATGGCGACCAGGGAAGGCTGTTTCTGCAAGTCATATCACTTGCCGCCGACGACCAAGCATAGGCATGGTTGTTATCCTTTTTAATAATAGTAAATAGCATGCATGATAGACATGAATATGAAAGATGCATCAAGCCCATACACAGAGGTCAGCGGTAAATTAGAGAATGAATAAATTAAGGACGTATCTTGTGTGTGCAAGTTGATACTAGAAGACATTCGATTCATATCAATTGATATATAACAACTCAATTACTTGCAGTTTAAAACATTTGGCAGAACTGCACACTTGAAATTTTTAGTTTGCTAATTTTTTTAAGATTAGACTATAAGTACAAAATAATATACAACAAAATTGATAAGTAGGCGGTGGGTGGATAGATATTGTTACCTTCAAACCAATCTCAAAGCACAAAATACGCATATCTGTACGACTTTTAGTTCCGATCATACCCCAGGTATCAAAACAAAACTGCAGGAGCTCTCACAGATCACATAAAGAAAATCCAAGAATGCAACAAAAACTACAAACCGATAACCTTATCAAATTGTTTTCTTTTTCTCTTTTTCATCAGTGTTCAAGAAGATAATTGCACGGTAGAATCAGTCAAAAGTGTGAAAAAACTCAGGACGAATTTACATTTCCCCATTTTATATATTCCGCAAGTTACATGAACATATCATACATACAAACAAACAAGCATCAAAGATGAAGCATTATGTAATCATCCAGGATTCCAAGAGGGAGTAGAGGGGGGGGGGGGGGGGGGG